>JZKD02S0216991.1:485174-516970 GCA_000966675.3 Picea glauca
GAATTCGTCCTTAGGCATTTGTAGGTGGTGATGCATTTTATTTTGTTATTTTCAATGTACATTGTTTATATATTACATTGCTTGTATCATGACCATACATCATATTTACAAATATACATTGCTAATCTGGGGATTAAAAACTAGGGTGTTATAAGAGATGTAATGAGATTTTTTATTTTTTAGAAACTATTTTATAATGCCAACAACCAATTTGTCGAGTGATGTAAAAGAATCAAAGGTACTCTATTAATATCGACTTTGAGAACACCAAGGATGACATGAGTGTGCAAACTGAGAATGGTTTGGAGTCTAATACAAATGATAAGTGTGAGAGATCCTTGAGAGATATATCAAAGTTTGTGAATTTTCAAAGGGCATGAGAATAGTTTTAGAGTGAAAATGCCTGAAGTGTATTAGGTAATAAGACTAAAAGGAGAATTCAACGTATTGATAAGATGTCGACATGGAGGATGCATCAATGATAACATCACCTTGGAGGTCACCACATGAATTCAAATGCATTCGAATGAGATAAGACAAAGTATGGTTTGTAAGAGGCATTGGGTATCGGTGGACCAAAGAGAACCCAACAAATGTAGAATGAGTAGTGAATTACATCAAAGTAGAGACATCATTGAGATGATGAGAAGGGGCATAATGCATATTGCAAGGCAATGATTGTTATCACATAAAAATGGTCCATCTTGAACAAAATGCTATGTGTATTGAAATACTCCAACAATAGTATGGGTATCATGACTTTTACACCATATCCCATTTAATTAACTTTGGGAACCATTTTCATAAAGTTAATTTCACTCATAAAGCCATAAATATCCCCTTTAATTAACTTTAGGAACCATTTCCCTAAAGTTAATCCCACTTAATTAAKTCATAAACCCTTTTTATGACTTTCCMTCCTATTTTTAAWTTAGAAAAGAAAAAATATGAGAGAAATTCCATATTTTTCCTATAAAACAAGGAGAGGTCTCCCCCCATTTCATTATCACTCTTTCATTCCTCTTTCTCTCATTTTCCCTCATTGTGGATTTTTTCTCGAGGTTTCTCCCTTTACCAATGAAACCCTAGTTTCTTGAGGAGCACACTATTGCATCCATATATAGCCAGAGGAAAGAGCAACTACAACCACACACTCGAGGAAATCAAAGAACCCTCTGAAGGAGAGGCCAATAGAAGATAAACACCTTCAAGATCTCTCCACCAGTGATATTGTGAAGTCTACCATTTGGGTAATGGATTCATTTATTATTTGATCAAATAGTTGTTCTTGTCTTTTATTTTTTTGTTGCATTTTACTTCCATATATAGGAATAATGTAGCTTAGAGAATAAATTAGTTCATTGAAATATAGGGTTTTTAGTTTTCTAACTCATTTTTCTGTAATCTTGTAGCAACCACAAGGTTTGCAATGTTTCTCACTCTGTTTGTACATTTTCACCAATAGAGTGGTGACTCCACTAGGGATATGAGTCAATCTCAAGATCCTTGATTGTGGGTGTGTGGTAAATGAGTTTATTTGTTTTTTATGAGTTTTTTAGGATTTTCTGATTTCTTTTAGCTTTATGTGTTGTGTTTGCAAGTGACAAGGATTGGAAACCAGAAAGGAATCCCACAGAGTTGAGCTCCTAGGTGCAAGAGACCCCCTAGAGACCATCACACTTATTGGGGTCAAAAAGTGCATTGACCAATGCATCAACAAGGTCTAGTTCCTTTGTTTTTCAATGTAGGAAACATGGTACCTTTCGTCATGGGCCAACACACCTTTTTAGGTAACTTTCTGTAAGGGTTATAAAAATTATTTTTTCTAGTTTTTATTGCTATTGTGTGTCTACTAGGTTTATATTTAGGGAATGTGGATGATTAGTTAGATTTTTGTTTGTAGGTTTGTCTTAAAACCCTTAAAAATCCAAAGGATTAAGGAACAAACCCCCCTATGGTTTTACTACCTTTCCTTCAAGAGTTTTTTTGAGGGATTGACTCTTTGTTTGTTCTCTGCAAATAGGTTGTAACTTTGCATTTCAATGGTTGTTTACATCTGTAGGTTTCCTTTCTTGCAATTCATTTCATTTTAATTTGAAAAATCAAAAGAAGCATAGGCATATAGATAGTTGCATTGCAAATTTTTTTAATTGTCTGTTATAATCATGGACCATTTCATTTTTGCTATTAAAGAATGCTCATGTAGGTAAGATTTGTATAGATCTTGTGTGAATGGCATAATTTAAAAAAAAAAAAAACCCCAATATTGGTTGCTTTAGTGACCAACCTGTTCGTCGCTAGTATAGCCAATTGGTCACAAACATCAACGTGTTATTCGCTTTAGCAACCAACCTGTTAGTCACTAGATCGACCAATGTGTTTGTCGCTAGTATTTCCAATTGGTCGCAAACATCAATGTTAGTTGCTAGAGTGACCAATGTGTTCGTTCTAGCGACTAACTGATCCTCCTTCTTTTGACCTTTTTAACTGATGGTTTGGTCACTCTAGTGACTAATATTCATCATTCTAGCGACTCATAGTGGTTTATTGACTAAGTTTGCTAGGGTTGTTTTGGTCACTCTTGCGATTAATATTAGTCATTTGATCGAATAACATTCGTCGCTAGCCAAAATTTTCCCTATTGTGAATATGCTTCTTTTTCCGGTCGCTAGATCGGTGAAGATCCATGTGTGGTCGCTAGACTGACGAATGAATTCCGACGAAAAAAAAAATTATCTTGGTCGCAAAAACAAGACTATGCCGATGAAAATTCGTCTCTACTTCATCGCAAAAATGTTCAAATTTAATAGTGTCAGTGTACCAGACTATTTCACTGGAGTAGTTATGCGTACCAGAATATTTCACTGGAGTACCTGCGTACCAGAATATTTCACTGGAGTAACAGATGTTCAACACACTAGGCTGGCCCTTTAGCTGTCCTAGAGGCACACCCTCCCTGGAGGATCTACGTGAAGCCTCCAACCACACAAATTAGTTGGCCCTCGTCAGCTAGGAAAACACTTTCTCCCCAAAGGATCTACGTACACATCATCCTGATTGGTGCCACAGTCATTGCCTGAGCATGAAAACCATGTTTCTATCTGGATTCATATCTGTAACACATCATACCCTATCACAAGGGTATGTCCTTTCGAGCCACACCAAGCTTGTTCCTGAAGTACTCAAACTTCACCCTTGACATAGTCTTGGTCAACACATCTGCTATATGCTCATCTGTAGCTACATACTCAAGCTTCATTGCTCCCTTTTGCACCATATCTATGATATAATGGTACCCGATCTCGATATTCTTGGACTTGTTCTGAAACACCAGGTTATCCAACAAATTCACACAACTCTGGTTGTCACACTAGATACAACTCAACTCTAACTTGAGATCAAACAATCCTGCAAGAAACTTTTGAAGCCACACTACTTCACTGCTAGATGAACACACTACTATATACTTTGCCTCAACTGTACTAAGCGCCACACTAGTCTGCTTCCTGCTAATCCATGAGATCATAGTTGATCCCAATACTGAAGCAACATCCAGATGTACTCTTTCAGTCCGTGACACTACTGACCCAATCTGAATCAGTATAGCCTTACAGGCTTATCTCACGATCTGAAACATATCTGATTCCATAGTCAATTGTACTTTTCAGGTACCTCATCACATGTTTTGCTACAATCAATTGAACACATATTGGCACAACCATATACTGACTCAATGTGTTCACCACAAAACATATATATGGCTTTGTGTTCGTTAACAAACCAATCATTTGTCTATCCATGGTGGCATCCACTGTCTCTTCATATTCGTCACCATCGATGTAGGAAACCAATCCCCAGATCATCAAAATAACTATCTGGCATATCCTTCCTTGAGTGCTTGCTTAAGCCCATACAAATATTTCTTCAATCTATAGACATGAGACTCCTTCTCATGTATCTTGTGGTTTCTCTATGTACACTTCTTCTAGCTACTAGAGAAAGTATCTCGTCATAATCTTCTTCCTCTTGCTGGGAGCATCTTCTAGCCATAAATAAATCTTTGTACATCTCTATATTGTTATCTGTAACATGCTTGATCTTGTAGATCAACTTAGAAGTCACCACTGACTTCCCTGCTGGTCTCAGAACCAAGGAAAAATCCATATCCAGTCCTTCTGACTGGCTTTCTCCTTTGTCATGAAACAAGAGAATATTCTCAGGAGGTCTCATATCTCCTCGAAGCCTCTGAAGCTTGGATATAGCCTCCTCACTCATGGCACCTGTCTATTAGTCTTGGAAGACGTCTCTCTCTCCCATCTGAATCTGAGGAGGAAAATTATCCAAGCCACTAAATCTATCTAAGATCAGGCTCACTATGAGTCTACATGATACCTATGAAGCTTGAATCCGTCTAATTCTATATAATCTCTGGAGCCATCTTCTCCCTCTACATGTGATGATCTCTTTTGAAGTCTAATCTCTTATGAATGGTCCAGGGGAGGCTGCTCCTCCCTACTAGTTCATGATGGATGTGATGATATTGAGAGTGGGGTGAATCAGTATCATGTACAATTTAAAAACTTTTTCAACTTATACTTCAACCAGATTATATATTCAATTATATCCGATGAGCAATGCACAATAGTAGAAGAGTTACACCAATACACCACAATACACCATGCACAATATGTGAGAAATAACCAATAGTTATTGTTTAAGGGAAGTAATGACTTCCAAAGGTAGCTACAACTTCCAAATATAAAGGGAGGGATAAACCTCCAAAAGGAAGATACAATCCTCCAATATTAAGAGAGGGTTGAACTCTCCATCCATGCCCCTTCCTTCCACTGAAGAATATATGAGAGATAATACAACTTTACATTAAATTATCACCATCAACCAACCATCACATAGAACTTGATAATGCTTCCCGAGACTTCTTCAACTTCTACAATTCTTCACTTCTTAGAATAATTTTATCCTGTAGATAATATAACTCAATGTATTCTCTGAAACTCCTTCAAGTTTCACTCCTTGAATCCTCCTAGAAAAGGAGTTATAGACAAAATGGTAGACCTTATTAAATTATGGTTTATTCAGGAGAGCGAAGTTGTACAGCATCCCCCGTGCTCAATATTTAACATAAGATTATGAAATTTGTACAAAGGAAACCACAGGCCATACTCTTTCCAATGCAATTGGTCTCACTTCATTTGGATTCTCTATGAAGATGTTATGACAATTTTACTCAGAACACATGTTTATGACTAGCTTCAGGACTAGTCACAAACCCTATCTTCCACAGAGTGTAACTCCAAAATTATAGTGAATGAAGAGATGAAATTTTTACCACAGGTACCTAGATATGTCTTCTCAATAGAATACAAATTTCACCATCTGAATCGTTCTATAACAAAAGTTATATCGAAAATGGTAAGATGACCTGTAAATAACATACCTTAGAACACATCACCAAAAGACTTCATCCTCCCTTGAAATTTGGCCTTCTTTACTTCAAATTTTCTTTGAAATTCAACTTAATCTCCTTTTTCATTAACAAACTTGTGTGTGTTGAAAAATGAATGTATAGTGATATGTATTTATACCCTTTATGTCACTTCCTTTTAACATTAGAGCCGACATGTAGTTTCTTCTTCAATTCACATTGTCATCTTCAAAAATTCATTTCTCCTCAATCGTGAGGATCCACATGACATGCCACATACCACTGGAAGAGGAATGAATTATACTATCCATCCATGGTTGTTTTACCTACTTGTGTAATTTCGTTCATGTATATCTACTTCGATCAACTGTTGGGTCCAAAATCCAATGGCTAGGGTTGACATTAATGACTACAACCAATGACTAGGGTTGACATCAATGACAACACACAATCTTCCAACAATCTCCCCCTTTGTCATTGATGGCAACACTCATGCTCCCCCTATCATCATGATACTAATTTCTCTCCCCCTTTGACATCAATGGCAAAGGGTGGGTTTGCTCCCTCTGAGTTCAATGGCATTAGGTGACCTTCTTCTTTGGGGTTGCTCCCCCTGAACATGTGGCACTCAACAATACTTCATCCTTATTTTTGGTCTTTGGGACCTTTTCTTCCTTGGAATCATTTTGTGTGGATTTTGTCTTCTCTCTCTTCTTCATGTCTAGGATATATATGTTGTTCGGTATTCTTGTTGCAGTTGCAACCAATCTTCCTGAGTTCTTTTCTCTAATTTTACATTTTCAGGAGTCAAACATAAGAGTGTATCCTTGATCACATATTTTGTTGACACTGAGGAGATTATGCTTCAGATATTCAACCAATAGGACTTTTCCTGATTTTATATTTTCACTTCCAAGCTTTACAGTTCCTTTTCCAAGTATTTTGGTAGATGAGTCATCTCCAAATGCAAAATTTCCACCCTTTTTCTTCAAGATGACAAATTTTCTTTGATCTCTGGTCATATGAGTTGAGCACCCATTGTCTATGAACCATTCATCTTCTTCTTTTCATTCTTTAGCGACCAATGCTATTCGAAAATTTTCATTGTGTGGAATTTCTTTCCTTTTCCATGTTGTAGTTGGTATAGGGACATTTGGCATAGGATTATCTTCTTTCATCTCTCTACAATATCATGCTTTGTGACCAAGATTATTGCACTTGTAGAATAACATATTTTGATCCATTAATGAGTTAAATGGATTATAATTTTTGTTGACAGGTCTGCAAACATTTCCATATCTACTATTTGCACCATTCATGTATCTTGCGTAGTTATTCCTTTCATTGATTCTACAATTGATTGCCTTGTGTCCAAAATTTCCACAAGTATAACAATGTCCAAGAAATAAATTTTGATACCTGGAAGTAAGTGATCTTCTTTTTGGTGTAGTCCATATGGGTTCACGATCTATTCTTCTATAGTTTCCTTCATAATGATTACTTTCATACCTGATGGGAGAGCATCTTCTTGATGTCTCATTCCTTCTAAATTCTATTCTTCTATATTGTTGTTCAACTTGCTATGGAGTGTTGGTTTCATCCTTTTCATCTTCCTTCTCTTGTTTTGTTGTCTTCAAACTATCATTTTATCCTAGTCTTGTATTGTCGTTTGGAGATCTTTGAATGCTAAGGATCTCATCTAATGTTTTAGTGCTTTTTTTGAACTTATTCAACTTTTCTACTGTCAATAGTAGCTCCCCTTTTGTGTGATCCAATTTTTCTTTCAATTTCTCATAATATTCTAATTGTTCCTTCAAGCTACCAATGGTCTTTTCAAGCCTGTAATTATCTTCTTCACAGCTACTCAATTCACCTTTTAGTATTATGTTTGTGTTTCTAAGCTTGTTATTTTCAATTTCAACATGCTTCAACTTTTCAATATCCGCATCTTCTTGTTCACTCTCTACTTTGTCTTTGTATCCCCAAAAGGAATCAAGGTTGGTTTCTTCATCCGAATCTTCTTCAGAAATGATTTCTTCTTCTTTAGAACTCTTGTGATCATCATCTTGGGTTTCTTGGTTTATGAATAAAACTTCTCCTCCATCATTATCTTCTTCATCACTCTCATCTGAGGAGATGTCATCATCCTTGGATTAGAAGCTCTTTTTATTGTTGAGACTTCTCTTTTTATAGTAGAATTTTTCAACAATATGTCCTATTCTACCAGAATTAAAGCATTTGAGAGGAGACTTACATTTGTATCTTCCAGTTCCCTTATGGAACCTTCTTGCGAAATTTGCTATTTCTTCATCAAGGTCGTTATCCTTGTATTTTGTCTTCTTTATGGATTTAAAGGTTTATTCATTGTTTGGTTGGTCACTTTCTGTACATGTTCTCATTTCATATGCTATAAGAGACCCATGTAATTCATCCATTGTCATTTTGTTCAAGTCCCTAGTTTCTTCAATGGTGGAGACCTTAGCATCATACTTCAAGAGAAGTGATCTCAACACTTTTTGTACAACCAAGGATTCATTGAGATCTTCACCTAATCCTCTGATAGCATTAACAACTTCATCAACTCTAAGAAAATAGGTTGCAATATCTTCCTTTTCATCCATCTTCAAATTTTCAAATTCTGCTCTATGTCATTGAAGCTTGACTTGCTTAATTTTTGGATCAACTTCATAGATACTCTTGAGCTTGTCCCATACCTCTTTAGTAGTGCTGCATCCCATCACTTTGTTGGCAATGGTTGGTGTTAATTCTCCTAGAATAACATGTCTGGATTTTGAATTACAACTCATAAGCTTCTTCTCATTTGGATCAGTTGGAGCATTCTTTGGGATTACATAGCCATTTACAGCTGAGTACCAAATGTCTACTCCCAAAGATGTTAGGTAAGTTTTCACTCTATCACTTAAGTATGCATAATTTCTTACATCAAATCATTGAATCCCATTTGGAATGTGCTCATGGTCATCCATCTCTGCTCAAGATTTTCTTTCTAGTGGTTAAACTGTTATGAAGGCAACCAACTTTGATCCAAATTGATGATACTGAGAGAGGGGTGAATCAGTATCATGTACAATTTAAAAAAAAATTCAACTTATACTTCAACTAGATTATATATTCAATTATATCCAATGAACAATGAACAATAGTAGAAGAGTTACACCAATACACCACAATACACCATGCACAATATATGATAAATAACCAATAGTTATTGTTCAAGGGAAGTAATGACTTCCAAAGGTAGCTACAACTTCCAAATATAAAGAGAGGGATAAACCTAGAAAAGGAAGATACAATCCTCCAATATCAATAGAGGGTTGACCTCTCCATCCTTTCCCCTTCCTTCCACCCAAGAATATATGAGAGATAATAAAAATTTACATTAAATTATCACCATCAACCAACCATCATATAGAACTTGATAATGCTCCCCAAGACTTCTTCAACTTCTACAATTATTCACTTCTTATAATACTTTGATCCTGTAGATAATATAACTCAATGTATTCTCTAAAACTCCTCCAAGTTTCACTCCTTGAATCCTCCCAGAAAATGATTTATAGAGAAAATGGTAGACCTTATTCAATTTTGGTTTATTCAGGAGAGCGAACTTGTACAGCATGCCCCACGATCAATATTTAACATAAGATTCTGAAATTTGTACACAAAAAACTACATCCTGTACTCTTTCCAATGAAATTGGTATCACTTCATTTGGATTCTCTATGAAGACGTTAAGAATGTTTTACCCGAAACACATGTTTATGACTAGCTTCGAGACTAGTCAAAAACCCTATCTTCCATAGTCTATCTCCAAAATTATAGTGAATAAAGAGTTGAAATGTTTACCACATGTACCTAGATATGTCTTCTCAATAGCATACAAATTTCACCATATGAGTCTAGAAAACAAGTTATAGCGAAAATGGTAAGATTACCTGTAAATAACATACCTTAGAACACATCACCAAAAGACTTCATCCTCCCTTGAAATTCGGCCTTCTTTACTTCTGATTTCCTCTGAAATTCGACTTATATCTCCTTGTTCATTAAAAAACTTGTGTGTGTTGAAAAATGAATGTATAATGAGATGTACTTATACCCTTTATGTCACTTTATTTTAACATTAGAGTCAATATGTAGTTTCTTCTTCAATTCACATTGTCATCTTCAAAAATTCATTTCTCCTCAATCGTGAGGATCCATGTGACGTGCCACATACCACTAGAAGAGGCATGAATTATACTATCCATCCATGTGTGTTTTACTTGCATGTGTAATTTCCTTCATGTCTATGTACTTTGATCAATTGTTGGGTCCAAAAGCCAATGACTAGGGTTGACATTAATGACTACAACCAATGACTAAGGTTGACATCAATGACAACACACAATCTTCCAATAGGATGACTTCTCCTGAGTCCATATCCTTCTGAGTTGGTACTTGGTGTGGCCACCTGCCCCACCACTGGGGGAGCCATACTTTCCTTCTCATGATATGGCTCATCGATGCCATATATCTTTGCATCCTGCAAAGTGTCACAGGACCATGTTGGTCTCTTCCTAGTTACTACAATTATTTTGGGTAGGCCCTTATGGCTCTACTAGCTCTGCACTAAATGGATCTATTCAATAATCTTTGGAGCCTTCTTCTCCTTACAATCAATCTCCATATGATATACTTTGTATCTCGCAAAAGTACCCTTCTTGCTAGAAGGTTTTAACTTCCTCCCATTTTTCTTCGGTACATGGATGTATAGGGTGTTGTATACAACTTCTTATCTAGATAGTGTGCTCCATGTCTCCAACTAGAGACCATCTAATATATTTCCTCCTGCAACCGTCACTATATCTCTCCTCAGATTTATCACCTATGACATGCTCAGAACAAGACCAACAACAAGGGAAAACAATAGACACGAATAATATTCTTATAATAATAATAAAAACAATAACGAGAACAACCGTCATAGTACCTCCTTCTCAGATCCATCACTTGTGACCTTCCTAGAACAAGAGTCAAAATAAAAATTCAATAATAAGAAATAGGAACAACAATCTTCTAGTGTTGTGACCAATCATTCCTCTAGGGTAACTTGCCCGGAACAAAAAAACAACAACAACAATATCTCCATGGTAACCTCCATGGAATTTACAAGATAACCTGCCCGAGACAAGAGAAACAAGAGAAAAAGTATTTCCAATAGAATTTTCATAAGAACATGTCTATGTGAACAAGAATAAAAGACAATTTCATGGTAATCATCATAGAATTACCAAGGTGACCTGTCTAGAAGCAAAACAAGAAGTATCTCCTAGAGGAGATGTTAGTTCATCTTGAAAACAAGTACAATAAGCATTTATATCAATAATACTCACATGCTACCAAGTATTCATTGTACCTAGAAGTAACGAAACCTTTCAAATATTGTTGTCACAACTATAATGTTTACTTGTAATGCAACAATTATCAAACTTGATATGTTCAAATTGGAAACTTAACAATTTAATCAATCAAACCTAGAACCTGTAGTCTTATCTTCAAGAATGAGTGTTGTTTCTTTTCTTCCAAGTCTCCTTCACTCAAGATGACAAGTATTCTCTCCAACCTATCCCCTTTACTAATAAAATATGCTTTCTTGACGTAAATATGAGTTAGAGAATATTATGCAATTAAACTCTAAAACGTCAACCTCAATCTATCTAATACTTTGAATAAGGTAAACTTATAACTTTAACTTTGACGAGAAATAATAATAACTTCAATAGATCAAAAAGAAACTTAGATGTTCAAAATATCACAATAATTCCATAACAACTAGAGGCATATCAAAACAATCAAACCTGGAGTTTGTTGTTCCTCTAAATGTGTTGGATCTGAGATCCCTCTAGATCTACTATTGTTTCTTTGAAAAAAGATCCCTTTTCCTGCAAACACCCTCAAGATAGTGATACAGTTTAAACATGTACAAGTACATACCTCCAGCAGTAGCGAAAAATAGTGGCAGGCAGTGACACCATCCGAAAACAACAACAAGTAATGACAAACCCAAAAATTTCAAAGTGCTCCAACTTGCAATCTGAAGATCACTGGAGATGCGCTAGGGTAGGGTGCACTAGGATAACAAAATATTAGGCTCAAATCTTCATTGAAAGTGCCCAACTAATTTGGGTTAGGTTTTTCTACTGCTGCAAATCTAGAAACCCTAAATGTCGTAAAAATGGCTAGCGAGTCGATCTAGGGAAAGAGTAATTTCATCATCATTTAACCAAGTTATTATAAAATTCACTGGACCAGAGGAACTACAACTGGTACTACAATCGGTGCTTCAACTAGCACTACAAATGGTGCTGCAACTGGAAATGCAAAAGGCACGAAGCAACTAGCATGAAGTAACTGACACAAAGCAACTGACATAAAGCAATTGGCACGAAGCAACTGGCACGAAGAAATTGGAACTGCAACTACAAATGGTACCACAACTTTGGAAGATTGTAGATCTGATCTGGGGAAAATATTCTCCCTCCTTAGGAGACCTTCATAGTGGGTTAAGTAAGTGCTCAATGATCTTGACAATGGGGGAAATTGAGGATCTTCCTTCCATTGTTTAGACTGTTACGAAGGAAACCAAATCTGATTCCATGTTAAAATTTTGGTATGCTTGTTTAACCATAGACAATGTCACATCATTTTCACCCAACCATAGGAATTCACATATTCCAACCCCGAGCACACTAAACTTTTCTTAGATAGAATGATTCTGGCAAGTCCACACTAAAACCAATAGATAAATCCTAACTAGAAACACCACTACTATAGCAACAACATAATACCAAGAGAACGTACATCTACTAATAGAATCATACCTTTACCAAGAGAAGCACACAAGAGAGATACTAGATAGACTAATATTACACCACGACAACTATTGCACCACCCTCTCCAGACTTGCTCCTCCTTTTGCTGCAACTGTAATTGCTGCAGGTCCAACTCCTAAAACTTGTGCCCTCCTTCTATTGAGGGAGAGTGTGTAAATGACATAAGGTGCCACATTATTTATACATATTCTTCCAGTGAACTTTTCCCATAGGGTCGACCTGTCTTTTCTAGCAAATGTAATTTACTTTGACTTTTTCTCGCAGGGCCGACTTCTCTTTCTGGGGTTTTCTATTTTTGTATTATTTTTCTCCTTTGGCCGACATATCTTCTAGGTTTTCCATACATCTTTGTAATGGTTCTCTTACTTCCATAATATTATATTCTAATTACCAAGGTTACACTTGGAGGTTAATACCTCTCGCAACTACCAAAACATAAACAAGTTTGTCTAATTCAGGAAAAAGATTGTATTTTTTGTTTAATTATCTCCAACCCGTTAAATACTCTTCATTCTTAACAAATAAATTGAGCTCTACATTTATTTATTTTCTTCCATAATTCATTACCTTTAATTTTGACTTGGTCAATTAATTTTGTTTAAAGTTAACAACTAGTTTGACTCTTTTGTTTAATTTCCTTTCCCTACTCAACGATCACCAGTCTAACCTAATCTTTAAATATAAAACCTCAACACTTGTTTATCACTCTTGAGCGTGTTACTGTCCCCAGTGATGGGTGGAGTGTCCACTCGAAACATTGGACGTTTCAAAAACCAATCACATGATGTTTATCTAGAAAAAATGTATACATTATACCACATATTGTCCCTTCTATTTCTGGTGTATTTGTATTACATGAAATATGTTTGATAAAATCTCTATTAGTAGAATTCATGCAAACTATTTGTGAAAATTTGTCAACTGGACTAGAGAATAAATAAAACTTATTGCACAGAAGGACATAATATCCTAGCCCATTCTATTGAATATATTATAGTGGTATCAAAGTTGGTAATCTTGCCAGCGTGTGATTGCATCATAGCACTTTCTTGACCAAAGAAGGGATTTTTTTTTTGGGTTTTTTTGCATAAAAAGGGGGCGACACATTTTAGATTACATTCATAAAGTTGTTTAGAAGAATTTTCCAAAACAAATTGTATATTTTAATTCCTTTTTTTAAAATAACCAATTAAAAAAAAATTGATTGAAACAGAGTCCAGGAAGTAAAGTTATTAACAATTTAATTCGACAAATTTTCAGGGTTTATCTGGAAAATTCCATGCGATTTATAGTGAGGAGAAACTGTGGGAAGTAATTAAAATTGTATAATTGCATACATGTGTAATAAAATATGGTATTAGGGTTTTCACTCATGTGGTTAAATGGGATGAAGGAAGATCCATAGCCTATGGTTGACATCTCGAAGAGTCTAGCAGGAATTAAAAACATGACTTACCACTATGAGGGGTATCTTGCATTGAATGAGAAAATACATACATCTTTTTCCTTTAAAATCTATTTTACCCTTATGTACATATGTGTCCCCAAGAATTTGGACGATGATTCCTTTAAAAGCACAGGGAAAAAATTATAGAGAAGTGAGCATAAAGGATAGGTGGAGGAGCATGCATCTAATAATGTTGAGGATGTGTGTAATAGCGAGATAACAACATATAGTACACCATTAGATATATCTCATGAGACCCATGGCACTAGAAAATATGATGGACAGGTTGAAAACACACATGATGCAACTTTCTGATCAACCAATGTTGAGGATTAAACATCTCTCCCTGTGTATGATGCTTATGATGATGGAGGATCAAGCATACCTAACTATGACATGGATTAAACACTTCATCATGTTTATGACATATATGATGATGCAGGTATGATTGTAACCGAGTATGACAAAGGGTGGGATCTATGCATGGAGGATGACAATGATGGGGATGATTTGGTGGACGAGAGAATATTAGAAAACTTGTTTGAGGAGAGGATTGAAAAAGGGGGTTTTGATCATGCACTTCTTTTTCATTTTAGGGATCATGAGTCGTTTATTTTGGCTCAAGGCTTACCTATAGAGGATGTAGTTACGAAAATTCCTTGTGGACCATCCAACAATGAATTATATGCACCTATTGATTGGGGGATTGAGTATAAGACAATTTGTTGGTTGTGGAGCCTGATTATCTTCCTGATTCAGAGGTTTGTTTCAGTCGTTCTTGGATGCTATACCCTAACGAGGGGGTGTGGGGGGGATTTTCCCCCCACAAATATTGCCAGGGGGTCTTAGGCGGGGGGGGGGGGGGTGACAATTTTGGTAGCCCCCTGGCGGGGGATTCGTGGACAGCACTCCCAAAGAGAAATATTGGGAAAATTTGCATTGTAAAATATTGTAATTTCATAGTCAATATGGACCGTTCATTATAAGTTCACAGATCTGGCAGTAACAGTTAATTTAGGGATTTTTTCCCTAGAAGGAAACCCTATTTTATGAGGGAATTGTATTTTATATGTGTATGCATGTGATTATTGTATTCTAGGAGAGGATACTATGAGAGGATGAAGAAGAAGTTACAACAGTTGAGTTGTAGGTTGTGTCCCTTCATTTTGCTGGATAATAAAAAGGAAGGACCTAGAAATTTCTCTGGTGAACGTATCCCACACTGGGTGAACCAAGCATATATGTGTCTCTATTGTATTGTGTATCTTATGTGTTTTATTTTGAAATTTGTTTTATTTTATTTCTCCACGATCCTATTTTTCTAACACTGGTATCAGAGTGAAAGGTAACTCTCAAGAAAAGAGGGTTCCTGGTTCAAGTGGGAGCAATGACAGAAGATGGAAAGTTTATGGTTGAAAAATTTAACGGCCAAAAATACTAGTTATGGAAGATGTAGATAGAATATTATTTATATCAGAAGGATCTATTCCTACCATTGGGTGGAATAGAAAAGAAGTCGACGACCATGAAGGATGAATAATGGGAGGTTCTTGACAGAGAGGCACTAGGAACGATACAGTTGAGCCTTCCAGTGTCAGTGGCTTTCAATATTTATAAAGAAAAGACAATGAAGTAGTTGATGGACACATTGGCTAAAATGTATGAAAAACCCTTGGCATCCAATAAGGTATTTCTAATGAAGCGATAATTTAATATGAAGATGTTAGAAGGTGGGTCTGTTGCAAATCATTTAAATGAATTTAATACAGTTACTAATCAGCTAAGTGTTGGCATGTTTTACAGGCAGCACATGCTTGTCATTGATGGAAAGTACAGCAGCGATGATGGCTTGAGTATAGGAAGAATGTAGCAGATGTGCACCAGAAGTATTTTGGGAAGATGCTGCAGAGAAACCTCGATAAGACCAGAAGAGATAGTGCAAAGGATGGTTGGCATGCTTTATAGGTAGTATGTGCTTCTCATTAATGGAAAGATCATAATGGTTGGCATACTTTACAGGTAGTATGTGCTTGTCATTGATGGAAAGATCATAGTATGCAGCAAAGGAAAAACAAGGACAAAGTAAGCTCAGGAGGAATTAGCACAGAGTCGAATGCAGTGCGTGTAGGTGCACACCAGGGATGAGGTTAACTCACTGCCAAATCTCAAGAGAGATAGCGTACTCAAGATCTCAGGTGGATCAAAGGTCAAGGCCTTTGACACTTAGAAATTCTCCCAAGTAAGGACGATGCATAATCTTGGGAGGAGAAGCGTCAGTGATCATTGGATCCCATCCTGAATTCCCGATGGCTGTCAGATATGAATGTAGACAAGAAAATCACGCTGAAGAGGAGGACAGATCTCAGGCGTTAGATCCAAGCATGGGATCTGACCATCGTTGGATCAAGGAGAACATGGATGTTCTTTAAAGTGCAAGGAGTAGTGGGCTCACAAAATCCCGAAAGAAGGAGGACCGTCCATCTTCAGGCAATACACATGGACACAGATCAACATTTTGTTGATTGGAAAGTCAAAGGAATGAAATGCTCCAACCTTTCAACTCGTGAAATCGTGATATGCGAAAATGCGATATAATCTCGACTGTTGGATCAAGGACAAATATGGACCATTGATTAGACACAATGAAGGATCATGGAGTTGCGAAATCACGATAAAATCTTGACCGTTGATCCAAGAGGGACACGTGGGGAAAGATTGTCATTTTGTTGAATGGAGAGTCAAAGGAACGGGGTTCCCTGACCTCTTGAAATCACGATATGCAAAATCATGACTTAACCATAGCCGTTAGATCAAGATGTGATATGCACCATTGATCCAACTCCATTTCATAGTTTCACAGATCGAGAGTTGGAAATGTCAAAGAATATTAACCACAGGAATCCCGAAATCGCGATATGTGAAATCACGACTTAATCTGAGCCATCAGATCAAGGTTTGATCTGGACCGTTGATCCCAATCCATTTCAGAGGTTAGGAAATTAGAAGATGGAGAATTCAGAGACTCTCAACATTAGGAGTCTCGAAGTGCCGAAATGAGAAATCTTGAAACAAGACACGTCAGCAAACCATGTCAGCTAAGAACACATCGCACAACCAGTCAATCAAGATGATTCAACATTTCAGGCACATGTAAGTCACGAATTAGAGTGACATGTAGCAGTTATTCAACATGTATCAATCCACGTGTGACGTCAGCAGGTTTACATCACTTCGGAGTTTCGAAAATCGGGAGATGGAGATGTCAAGAACTCCTACCACAGGAGTCCCAAAATTGCAAAATGTGAAATGCTGAAATCCCGTCAACCATCCATCTCAGGAGGTTATGTGGACCATTGATCCGACTCCCTTTCGAAGTTTCATGGATCAGGAGTTGGAAGCATCAAGAACATTCACCACAGGAATGTCAAAATCATGATATGTGAAATTGCGAAATGATCTGAGCTGTTAGATCAAGTGTTGATCGGGACCGTTGATCCCATGCCATTTTGGGGTTTTGAGGATCGCAACTTGGAGAGTCGATATGCCTCATATCCAGACTCATGAAATGTGAAATCACAAAAGCGCCTTTTGCATAAGGCTGTGGTCACATCCCTTGGTCACATCAGCGAGAGATGGAGGAAAGTGCTAGAGCAACCAAGCTCTATTTTGGGGATCACGACTGGGAATGTCGAGATGCATGGTCACATGAATGTCGAATTACCAAATGTCGAAATATTGAAATGAATGGAAGATCCCATGGAGTCAATCCAACGGTGCAGGTGAATTTGAACAAGATCGGAGGGCTATTGTAGCACGACAAAGTGTAACTGCCAGAAACCACTGATGGTTTCTTCCAGAGGACTCAAAGACACTTCTGTGTGATCACCAGAGGATATGAAGAGTCTCTAATATTTGCCCAGTGAAGGAAGATGATTCTTAGAGGGATTGACAGATGGATGAGCATTGAAGTTTGTAACTAAAATAGAAGGCATAAGATCGACTGTGCCAAAGAAGACAAGGAGTATCAACTGCCAGAGAGGTTGAGGAATCTCAGCAGAACACCCAGTGATGTTGGGCATGTGGTGGGAACCACCAGAGAAGCTGAAGAGTCACAATGATGATTAGACAGAGCACTCGAGTTGTGGAGGAATTTGGTGTGGAGTGAGCAGGCAGAGGCATTGTGAATATTGCATGTACAAAGACAACAGAGACTATAAGAATGTTGAATAGAGAAGAGATAGGGGTTGTCGCTGTGTAGGAGAATTCAGGGGTGTACAACGAGGTAGAGAACAGGAGCAAAAATGTATAGTCGAGGAATGGTACATTGAAGGGATATGGCGCATAGAGCATAAAAGGCAGAAGAACAGAAAGTGTTGGGGGTGTACAGAAGACACTGATGCAGATAGGGCGGAGCAATGTAACAGAACAACGAAAAGGATAGTAAGCCATTGAATAATTTAATATCACTGTAATAAGTTTCAATAACAAAGAATTTATAATTCAGGGTGGTTGGGAGGTGCTAGGGAGGACTGGTGTCCTCGAAGGTTCAAGTGGGTGCTTGAACACAGGGAGTTAGTGCTTCCTTCTAGTTGGTGCTAGAGAAACTAGGGATTTGGTGCTTCCTTCTAGTTGGTGCTAGAGAAACCAGGGGGTTGGTGCTTCCTTCTAGTTGATGCTAGAGAAACCAGGGAGTTGGTGCTTCCTTCTAGTTGGTGCTAGAGAAACCAGGGGGTTGGTGCTTCCTTCTAGTGGGTGCTAGAGAAAATAGAGATTTGGTTCTCTTGGCAACTTGCAGCTTGCAAAAACAGAGGTTGTAGCCTCACAATGAGTTGGTGCTCATATGTATGATAATGTAAAGAATGTAGATAATACTTATCATATAAAGAAAAAGAGGTTTTTACCCTGTATGGGTTTCCTCGAGAAATATCTATCTCTGTGTTTCTCATATATGTGACTGATGTTGAATGTGCCTTTGGTTATTTCCCTGCATTATTGTGATCATCATTGAGTGCCTTGTAAAGATTTTAAAAGAAGCATAATTGTTTAATCACGATAACAATTGATTCACCCCCCCTCTCAGTTGTCCAACAATTGGTATCAGACCCGACCCCTTTTATCTAAGAGTAGATCCTAGAGCTTAAACATGTCAAGCCATGAAGGAAATTCAACCAATAAGGCCCCTATGTTCAATGGAACAAACTTTGCCTTCTGGAAAGTTAGAATGAGAACCTACATAATGGCTTTAGGTGCAGATGTCTAGGATGTGGTAGATGTTGGTTATGTAAAGCCAGTTGTGCTAGCTAATAAGGATGACAAACTAGAATTTAGCTTCAACGCTAAGGCTATGAATGCTATCTTGAGTGGGATTGTAGAAGCAGAATTCGTAAAAGTTATGCACCTAGGAACTACCAAAGAAAAGTGGGACAAACTCCTTAGCAGTTATGAGGGTAATGAGAAGGTAAAGGATGCAAAGCTTCAAACCTACAAAATAGAGTTTGAACAGCTGAAGATGAAGGAAGATGAAACTATTGGAAAATACTTTATGAGAGTAGAAGAAATGGTAAACGCAATGAAGGCACTTGGTGAAACAATTGGGGAACCTTCTTTAGTTCAGAAATTCTTGAGATCTCTCCCAGATAGGTTCAACCCGAAGGTCTCTTCTATAGAATAACTTAATGATCTAAAAACCTTGTCTATTGATCAACTTCTAGGAACATTGACTGCATATGAGATGAGGATAGTTACAGATAAACCCACCTCTAGAGAAGCATCATTTAAAGTAGATAAGAATGAAGATTCTGAGTCGAATGAAATTGAAGAAAAATTCGTGAGAAGACTAAAGAAAGGATCAGGAAAGTACCAAGGTAAGATGCCCTTCAAATGTTTCAACTGTGGTAAGATAGGTCATTTTTCAAATAAATGTCCACACAAGAAACATGATCAGAACTATGAAGGTGAAGAGAAGCACAAATCCATGATATTTGATAAAAAGAAAAGTTTATGTGTAAACAATGATGACTCCTCAGAAGACACTGATAGTGAATCTTCTTGTGAAGATAAGGTAAATGACTTCATGCTTATGGCCAAAGAGGATTATGATTATGAAAGCACAGGCAGTGATGAGAATGATGAAGAATTTGTGGTTGATATGGAAGGAGAACTTATCAGTGCACTGGAAGAGATTGATAGACTCATAATTAAGAACAGAAAGAAAAAACAATTGTTGATACAGTTCGAGAAAGATAGTAAACAACCTGATGAAGACCTTGCCCTGCTAAAAGTGAAATTAGAAGAGGAAAAGAAAATCAAGGATATTCTAAAACATCAGCTATCAGAAAAGAGGGCAATATCTGAAGCCCTGGAAGAAGAAGTAGTGAAAACTAGGAAAGAGATGGAGAAGTTTCAAGCCTTGTATCATCAGAATCTGTCAAGTATCAAAGCCTCAGAAGGATTAGCCACCATTCTGAATTAGCAAAGGGATCCAAAGCTAAAAACTAGTTTGGGTTATGAAGAGGGATCATGTAGTGGTCAGCCAAGAAACAAAGAACCCATCAAGTTTGTCAAAGCTAGTGTCCATGTCAAATCGACAACCAATGACAACAACAAACTTGCAGAAACAAAGGAAGACAATCAGCCGCCCAGGACAAGTAAAGAAAAAGGTGCTATGATTGAATTTGTAGAACAAAGAAATAATGCACTCCCTACTCAAAGACATCATCAACATGAAAGAAATCGATTTTCTCAAAGAAGACAACCATTTTACAGGTACAAAGAATTTTTCTATGGATATTGTTTCTACTGTTCTAACTTTGGTCACAAAGATGGAAATTGTTCCTTAAGACTTAGACATGAGCAATTAATATTTCCAAGGAATAAATATTTGCCACAACAAAGAATGATACAACAAATTAACAAACCATCACAGATTGCAAATTGCCAAATTAAGTCTAGAGACATGCAACTGAGGAGGTCAAGGATTAATAAACAATCAATGAGTAGACAACGTTGCAACAACAACTTTGACCTATTGAACAATGACATTGAATGCTATAACTGTCACAACTTTGGCCACAAAGCGGAAAACTACCATCTGAAGAATTACAAAGCAGACCCATGGATAAATTTCTTAGATATAAAGGCCAGCACATGGAAAAGGAAAGATAGTGAAAAATGTGGTCAATCACTTTCAACTCAAAAAAAAAAGGCCTCTGGAAATATAGACAGTGGATGTTCCAAGCACATGAATGGAGGCAAGGATAAGCTACTGTCCATAAGTAAAAGAAAACCAGGAAATGTGATCCTTGAAAATGATGAACCAGGTAAAATCAAGGATAGAGGGATGATGAGTTTGAGTAATGACAAAGGAGATGCCCAGTATGTTCTTCTTGTGGATGATTTGAAACATAATTTTCTCAGTACAAGTCAAAAATGTGACAGAGGCAGTGAAGAGGTATTCACATCCAAAGAATTTAAGGTAAATGTAAACTCAGGACAAGTGGTGAATAAAGGCATAAGGACAATTAATGATGTTGAAATTGAATCCTCCCCTGCAAGTAAAGAAGAAGATTCAGATACAATAAAAGCATGTTCACTTAGCATTTACCCCATGGATGAAGTAGGAGAAGAACCATGTCATAAGCTGGAAGAAAAATTCTTGAAGTTTGAGAAGGAAAACACCCAAAGCAAGTTATTAAACAAGTCCATGACCCTGGATAAGATCTTGGACAGTCAGAGATCACCAAATGAAAAATCTGGTATTGGATACAACAAGGAAGAAATCAGTACTCCTAAGAAACCTGATACATGTCCTAAAATAAAAGTAGGTATGAGAGTGGTTGTAGCATTTTTTTTCCTGTGATTGAATATAGTCATAAAAGCCTTGGATTGTATGCATCATGGAAGAAAAATGAAATTTCAATAATAGAAATCGATGAGAATCAATGGGGAGATCCAAGGGTTGTTTGAAATGTACGAGCTACAATTACGCAGTGTTTCAGTAGGACAACAACATCTTCAAAAAAAACATTTTGTTTTACAAAATGAGATACATGACATCCTGTAGAGATAACAAGAGGAAAGACCTTGTCAAGGAAAGATAACCTTTTAGGAACAATAGGGGAAAACAGTCAGAAGAAGAGAGAGAGAGAACAATGACAGGGGGAACCATCCAGTTATGAGAAGAAAAGGTTGATGAAGGAGTCCTCGTAAGATAGGTGAGAAATTTTGAGTATTCTACAGAGGATACAACGGAAGCTGAAGATTAACAGGTCCAAGAATCAGAAAGAGAAGACTCTGGTTTAGATACAAATATTCTGCAAGCCTCAAGTAAGAGAGTCCATCCCATCAGCGGGAGTTCGTGTTGGTTGAATATCTGATACCTCCTAAACATACTCCAACGGCTCAGGGGGAGCGTGTTTTCTTTGACATTGATGTCAAAGGGGGAGAAAAGAATCTGGGTGCCTTTGTTGCCATCAATGCCAAAGGGGGATATTGTTGGCATGTTTTAAAGGCAGCGCATGCTTTTCATTGATGGCAAGTACAACAACGATGATGGCTTGAGTACAGGAAGAATGTAACAGACGAGCACCAGAAGTATTTTGGGAAGACACTGCAGAGAAACCTCGATAAGACTAGAAGAGATAGTGTAAAGGATGGTTGGCATGCTTTACAGGTAGTATGTGCTTGTCATTGATGGCAATATCATAGTATGCAGCGAAGGCAAAACAAGGAAAAAGTAAGCTCAGGAGGAATTAGCGCAGAGTCGAACGCAGTGTGTGTAGGTGCACACCAGGGATGAGGTTAACTCACTGCCAAAGCTCAAGAGAGACAGCGTACTCAGGATCTCAAGTGGATCAAAGGTCGAGGCCTTTGACACTTAGAAATTCTCCCAAGTAAGGAGGATGTGTAAGCTTGGGAGGAGATGCGTCAGTGATCGTTGGATCCCATCCTGAATTCCCGATGGCCGTCAGATCTGAATGTAGACAAGAAAAGCGTGCTGAAGAGGAGGACAGATCTCAGGCGTTAGATCCAAGCGTGGGATTCGACCATCGTTGGATCAAGGAGAACCTGCACATTCTTTAAAGTGCAAGGAGTAGTGGGCTCACAAAATCCCGAAAGAAGGAGGACCATCCATCTTCAGGCAGGACACGTTGACACAGATCAACATTTCATTGATTGGAAAGTCAAAGGAATGAAATACTCCAACCTTTCAACTCATGAAATCATGATACACGAAACTGCAATATAATCTTGACCATTGGATTGAGGAAAAATATGGACCATTGATCAGACACAATGAAGGATCATGGAGTTGTGAAATCATGATAAAATCTTGATCGTTGATCCAAGAGGGACACGTGGGGAAAGATCATCATTTTGCTAACTGGAGAATCAAAGGAACGGGGTTCCCTAACCTCTCGAAATCACGATATGTGAAATCGCGACTTAACCACAGCCATCAGATCAATATGTGATCTGCACCATTGATCCAACTCCATCTCAGATTTTTGTGGATCGAGAGTTGGAGATGTCAAAGAATATTAACCACAGGAATCCTGAAATCGCGATATGCGAAATCACGACTTAATTTGAGCCATCAGATCAAGGTTTGATCTGGATTGTTGATCCTAGTCCATTTCAGAGGTTCAAAAATTAGAAGATGGAGAAGTCAGAGACTCTCAACATTAGGAGTCCTGAAGTGCCGAAATGCGAAATCCTGAAACAAGAGACATCAGCAAACCATGTCAGCTAAGAACATGTGGCACAACCAGGCAATGACAAGTGTCAAGCTGATTCAACATTTCAGGCACATGTAAGTCACAAATCAGAGTGACACATGACAGTTATTCAACATGTCTCAATCCACGTGTGACGTCAGCAGGTTTACATCACTTCAGAGTTTCAGAAATTGGGAGATGGAGATGTCAAGAACTCCTACCACAGGAGTCCCAAAATCATGATATGCGAAACATCGAAATCCCATCAACCATCCATCTCAGGGGGTTATGTGGACCATTGATCTGACTCCCTTTCAGATTTTCACAGATCAGGAGTTGGAAGCATCAAGAACATTCACCATAGGAATGTCGAAATCACAATATGTGAAATCGTGAAATGATCTAAGCTGTCAGATCAAGTGTTGATCGGGATGGTTGATCCCATGCCATTTCGGGGTTTTAGGGATCACAACTTGGAGAGTCGAGATGCCTCATCTCCAAACTCACAAAATGCAAAATCGCAAAAGTGCCTTTTGCATAAGGCTGTGGTCACAGCCCTTGGTCACATCAGTGAGAGATGGAGGAAAGAGATAGAGAAACCAAGCTTCGTTTCAGGGATCGCGACTGGGAATGTCGAGATGCATGGTCACACGAATGCCAAATTGTCGAATGCCGAAATGAATGAAAGATCCCATGGAATCAATCCAATGGTGCAAGTGAATTTGAACAAGATCAGAGGGCTACTGTATCACGACACAGTGTAACTACTAGAAACCACTGATGGTTTCTGCCAGAGGACTCGAAGACACTTTTGTGTGATCGCCAGAGGAGATGAAGAGTCTCTAAGATTTACCCAGTGAAGGAAGACAATTCTTAAAGGGATTGACAGATGGATGAGCGTTGAAGTTTTTAACTGAAACATAAGGCATAAGCTCGATTGTGCCAAAGAAGACAAGAAGTCTCAACTGCCAGAGAGGTTGAGGAATCTCACCAGAACACCCAGTGATGATGGGCGCGTGGTGGGAACCACTAGAGAAGATGAAGAGTCAGGATGATAATCAGACAAAGCACTTGAGTTTTGGAGGAATTTGGCATGGAGTGAGCATGCAGAGGCATTGCGAATATTGCATGCACAGAGACAACAAAGACTATAAGAATGTTGAACAAAGAAGAGATAGGGGTTGTCGTTGTGTAGGAGAATTCAAGGGTGTACAACGAGGCAGAGCACATGAGAAGCAATGTACAGTTGAGGAATGGTGCATTGAAGGGATATGGCACATAGAGCATAAAAGGAAGAAGAACAGAAAGTGCTGGTGGTGTGCAGAAGACACTGATGCAAATAGGGCAGAGCAGTAATAGAACAACGAAAAGGCTGGTAAGCCATTGAATAATTTTATATCGCTATAATGATTTTTAGTAACAAAGAATTTATAATTCAGGGTGGTTGGGAGGTTCTAGGGAGGATTGTTGTCCTCAAAGGTTCAAGTGGATGCTTGAACATAGGGAGTTGGTCCTTCCTTCTAGTTGGTTCTAGAGAAACTAGGGAGTTGGTGCTTCCTTCTAGTTGGTGCTAGAGAAACCAAGGGGTTGGTGTTTCCTTCTAGTTGGTGCTAGAGAAACCAGGGAGTTGGTGCTAGAGAAACCAGGGGGTTGGTGCTTCCTTCTAGTGGGTGCTAGAGAAAATAGAGAGTTGGTGCTCTTAGCAAGTTGTAGCTTGCAAAAACAGAGGTTGTAGCCTCACAATGAGTTGGTACTCATATGTATGATAATGTAAAGAATGTAGATAATACTTATCATATAAAGAAAAAGAGGTTTTTACCCTGTATGGGTTTCCTCGGGAAATATCTGTCTCTGTGTTTCTCATATATGTGACTGATGTTGAATGTGCCTTTGTTTATTTCCCTGCATTATTGTGATCATCATTGAGTGCCTTGTAAAGATTTTAAAAGAAGCATAATTGTTTAAGCATGGTAACCACTGATTCACCCCCCCTCTCAGTTGTCCAACACTAAGTTCTATAAAAGTGGATTTTGATGATGAGGTCAAGGCTCTTCTAATCCTATGCTCATTGCTATAAAGTTGAAATGGCTTGTTCATGGATGTAATTAACTCTATCTCTAGTTCAAACACTCTAAAATTTGATGATGTTGTTGGTGTTATCCTTAGCGAGGAATTGCGATGGAAAAGAACAGGTGAGACATCAGGTAATGTGTAAAACATGGAGAACAGGGGAAGACAAAAGGATAGAGGAAATGGACCAGGGAACTGTGGGAATTCTAGGAAGGGCAGATCCAAATCCAGACTGGGAAATATATAGTGTTCGAATTGTGGGAAGAAAGGACATATGAATAAAGACTGCAAAGTTACAAAGAAACAAAGAGATGTACAACAAGAGAAAAATCAAGAAGCAAATGTAACAGGTGATGTGTTACAAGATGTGTCGATTCTTTATGTAGATAATATTTCTGAGTCTTGGGTAGTAGATTCATGGGCTTCATTTGATGCCACACCCCATAGGAAACATTTTCTAGATTGTGTTCAAGGTGATTTTAGACAGGTTCATTTGGGTGATGATGCACCATGAAAAATTGTTGGAATGGGTGAGGTACAAATAGAGAAAAAGAATGGAAACCAATGGTTGTTGAAAGAGGTAAGACATGTTCCAGATATAAGGAAAAATCTAATTTCAACAATGCAGTTGGCAAGTGAAGTATTGGTAATAGTAATTATTCTATCTCTTTATCTTCTACATGAGTGGATACAACACTTTGGAATCATAGGCTTGGACACATGAGTGAGAATGGGATGTAGATACTTCACAAAATGAATTTGTTTCCAGATCTTAAACAAATTGATTTGGATTTCTATGAGCATTGTGTATATGGAAAACAAAAGAGAGTTAGATTTCTCAAAGTTGGAAAAGAAAACAAGAGTGAAAGATTAGAGCTTGTGCATACAGATGTATGGGGACCAACTCAGGTATCATCTCTTGGTGGATCTCGTTATCATGTTACTTTTATTGATGATGCAACTATAAAAACTTGGGTTTATTTCATTTGACACAAATCTAATGTTTTTGACACTTTTAAGGAATGGAATGCTTTGGTTGAGAATGAGACAGGAAAAAGGTTGAAGTGTCTCAGATAAGACATTGGAGGTGAATATTGCAACATGGAGTTTGATGATTACTGTTCATATAATGGGATTCATAGAGAGAAAAGAGTTCTAGGAACACCACAAGAAAATGGTGTGTTAGAAAGGATGAACAAGACAATAATGGAGCATTCAAGGAGTATGAGATTTCATGTTGGGTTTCCCTTAAATTTTTTGGTAGATGTTGTAGATACTATTGTTTACCTGATAAACAAAGGACCTTCAATTTATTTGGATGGTGGCATTCCAGAGGAGGAATCGACAGGTAAAAAGTTAAACTATTCATTTATGAAGACTTTCAGTTATGAAGCATTTGTCCATATTGATAAAGACAATAGAACAAAGCTTGAAGAAAAATCCAAGAAGTGTATCTTTATTAGATATGGTGTTAATGATTTTGGTTATCGCTTATGGGATTATGAAAATAAAATAATCATTAGGAGTAGATATGTCATATTCAATGAGAAGGTCATGTATAAATATCGATTGCAGGGAAGAAAACAGGAAGAATAAAAACTAGAATACACAATGTTTGATGAGATCACTGGAAAAAAAATTCCAAAGGTACCAGAAAATAAAAATGTACAACAACAGGAGCAACAGGTACCTCAAACTCCTGCAAGTGATTTTAGAAGATCTACTAGGTTAAGTAGACCCCCTGAATGATACTCTACTTCATTGTATTATTTATTGTTGATTGATCTAGTGAACCAGAATGTTATGAAGAGGCAATGTAGGTAGACACTAAAAAGAAGTGGGAGCAAGCAATGAAAGAGGAAATCGATTTCCTAGTAAACAACCAGACTTGGGACTTGGTTCAGTTACCTACAGGAAAAAGAGCATTGCAAAATAAATGGGTTTACAGGTTGAAGGAAGAATATGGAGGAAAAAAACACCATTAGGCTAGACTTGTTGTAAAGGGATTTGCACAAAAGAAAGGTATATATTTTGATCAGATATTTTCTCCTATTGTTAAGATGACTTCAATTAGGACTATTTTAAGTCTTGTGGTAGTGGAAGATTTTCATCTTGAATAGTTAGATGTAAAAACAATTTTTCTCCATGGGGATTTGGAGGAAGAGATTTGTATGCAACAACCACAAGGGTATGAGGTTAAAGGGAAGGAAAATTTGGTATGTAGGTTGAAGAAGAGCTTGTATGGCCTAAATCAAGCTCCAAGGTAGTGGTATTTGAAGTTTTATAGGTTTATGACAGAACAAGGTTATAGTAGATGTCATTTTGATCATTGTGTTTATTTTAAAAAGCTAGAAAATGGAAGCTATATTATCTTGCTATTGTATGTAGATGAAATGCTTGTTGCAAGGTCTAATATGTAGGATATAAATGTGATCAAGAAGAAATTATATAATTCATTTGTGATGAAGGATTTGGGTGATGAAAAAAAAATCCTTGGTATGAGAATAACAAGATACAGGAAAAATTGCAAATTGACATTGTCTCAGGGTGAGTACATAGAGAAGGTGTCGGAGAGGTTTAGAATGCATAATGCAAAACCCATTAGTACACCTTTGGCTAGACATTTCAAATTAAATAAGGAAATGTGTCCCAAGACACAAGAGGAGATATAATACATGTCTAGGGTCTCTTATTCATAAGTAGTTGGCAGCTTGATGTATGCAATGGTTTGCACAACACCAAATATTGCACATGCAGTGGGAGTTGTGAGTAGGTATATGAAAAATCCGGGTAAAGAACATTGGGATGTCATAAAGTGGATTCTCAGGTATTTGAGAGGTAGTTCTACTGATGCATTATGTTTTGGAGGTTCAGACACTGTTCTACAGGGATATGTTGATTCAGATATGGCAGGTGATAAAGATAGCAGGAGGAGAACCACAAGGTATGTTTTTACTGTAGGTGGAACAAAAGTAAGTTGGATTTCAAAACTACAAAAGGTTGTTGCACTTTCAACAACAGAAGCAGAGTATGTTGTTGCTGCAGAGGCTAGTAAAGAAATGATTTGGTTACATAGGTTTATGGAGGAATTGGGAAAGAAGAAGGAGAATAGTTGGTTGTACTATTATAGTGATATTGTCATTCATCTTGCAAAGAAATCAACCTTCCATTCAAAGACTAAGCATATATAGCTCAGGTACGATTTCATAAGATCCATCTTGGAAGATGGACATTTGAAGTTGGAAAAGATACATACTAGCTAGAATCCTACATGCATGTTAAAAAAGGGAGTAACCAGGGAGAAACTGAGTTCCTACTCGGTTTCAATTGGTCTTCAAGAATGAAGGTGAATATGAGAAATTTTCCAGGTCCAAGGTGGATTATATTCCAACAAGTACAATAGTAGTGGAGTTGTTGTGATCAGTATCCAAGTGGAATATTGTTGGTTGTGGAGACTGATTATATTCCTGATTGAGAGGTTTGTTTTAGCCATGCTTGGACCCCATTCCCTTATGGGGGGATGTGGGGGGGATTTCCCTCGAAAAAATGTCACCAGGGGGGGTGACGACAATTTTTGTAGCCTCCCTGGTGGGGGATTCGAGGGTAGGGCCCCTGAAGAGAAATATTGGGAAAAATAGCATTGTAAAATATTGTAATTTCGTAATCAATATGAACTATTCATTATAACATCACAGATCTTATGGTAGAAGTTATTTCAGGTATTTTTTCCCGAGAAAGAAACCCTCTTTTATGAGGGAATTGTATTGTGGTTGTATATGTGTGTGATTATTGTATTCTAAGAGAGGAGTCTGTGAGAGGAAGAAGAGGAAGTTATAACACTTGAGCTATAGGTTGTATCCCTTCATTTTGATGGATAATAAAAAAGGAAGGACCTGGTAATTTCTCTAGTGGACGTAGCCCACACTCGGTAAACCACGTATATCTGTGTCTCTATTGTATTGTGTATCTTCTGTGTTTTATTTCTGCATTTGTTTTATTTTATTGATCCACGATCCTGTTTTTCTAACACAATTGTGGATACATCAGTTTGGGACCCATGTTCAGTTGATATTAGTGGATTGATTAATACAGTGGCCCATATAAGACACATGGTGGTACATGATGATACAGTGGCCCATATAGGACACAAGGTGGTACATGATGATACAATGGCCCATATAGGACACATGATGGTAAATGATGATACAATTTTGTGCAATGGCATAGATCAATATACAACTGTGTAAGGTGGTATATAGTGGTTTTTTGGAATGACTCCCCCGGGGAGACCTCCAGATAGGGAATTTGAGCATACCCTTGAGTTTGTATAGTCCAAGGATAAGGAGTGGATGGAATATCTTCATTGAACAACATATTCCTCAAAGATTGATCTTAGATCAGGATATCATCAGGACAGGGACAGGGAGCTCGACATAATAGATGATTTACATTATGGCCAAGTGACCAAGATGTACAAACACATCAAGAGGAGATCCATGACACATTGAATTGGCTCACAGGGATTTCCACTAATTGGAAGTCCCACCTTCTGGTGGAATATTCCAAGGATTAGTTTTCTTTCGATTTGATGGATGGTCACATTCATGATGACAAGTATAGAGTGGTGAATGACACAATCTACTACAAAGGTAACATATACTTGGTTCTAAAATCCACACTTAGAGAGGAAATCATGAGGTTTATGCATGATACACCCTTGGTAGGACATATTGGGTACTTCAGGACTTACCAACAGATCAGAGAGAGGTTCTCCTGGAAGGGCCTCAAGGATCATGTGTTGAGACATGTGAAGGAGTGCAAGACTTGTCAGCAAAAAGAGTCAAAAGTGTAAGACAAAGACTGCATTTATTTCATTGATGGTCGGTGGACCAAGTTGACACATTTCTTCACGAGTCCATCAGAGTATGAGGCACCACAAACAATAGAGTTGTTTTTGAGAGAGGTCTCAGTACTCCATGGGTTGCTTGAGTACATTAACAATGTTCGAGAAAACATATTTCCCAGTATAGTTTGGTAGGGGTTATGCGAATTGGTGAGAGGAGAGTTGACTCCTATGACCTTGTTTCCATCAGTTATATGCAAGACTCAACATATTAGGCTTCCAATGGTTATCAATGTATCACAATTGGAGTCGGTTGGTATGAGGCATAATGGACTTCTAGTTTGGACATGGGTTCCTGAAACTCATATGATTGGTGTGTTTCATTATTGGGATGCTTCGAGAGGAAATGGTGGGGCACATGCTATATGGAAGGATAGGATTTCTTTGTCGATACCCAGGATCATGTATGAAGGTGGACTTGTATATTTTAATTTCACTGAGGCAAATATACAGGATATGATCCCTAGTAGTGGGGTCATGTCTTCTATACATTACAACTTGGGGTTCCAAAAGTGGAGGTTGCAATCAAGAAATGAGGGTCAGAAAATTATGATCAAAGTGGTGTAGTTTCAGCATGATGGTTCCTCGAGTAGATTATATTGGGACCTTGGGACTACAGTGTTTGATAGCTCGATAGCCAATACAAATGAGATGACCAATTTTCACTTTCAAGAGTTTACTCTTGAGATTCTTAAGATTGGTTTCTTGGAGGAGTCGTATTCTGAGAAGTTCACCGAGTTTATGTGGCTTATGATTGTTTGGCTTATCAGGGGCAATTACATGGATTCTTGTATCAACACCTTGCATATTAGTGTATTGATGGGTTCAACTTCACCCGAAAATAGCAAGGGGTACTCCCCGATATAAGGTACCAATTAGACTATATACCATTTGGTTTAGGAGTCCCATTCGTAATTTGGCCCAACCGCCATTTATGGTTATCGAATGGTTTTATTACCGGTTATGGTCTGATATACCGATATTGTGGGTGGATGCAATGCAAATATGTCGATGAATACTATGTATGTAGAGAAAAATAATATATCACTGATATATGATAACCTATCCTATTTAGGAGCATCCTAAAGTAACCAGTGAGTTATAATGCAACCAAAACTTTGCAAAAATTTTAATACAATTAGTTGTATAAAAGGAGAAAGATTGGAAACAATAACATACATATGTGTTGTTAAGCCCTAATATTGGATCATTACCCCTTAATTAGGGCATATTATATTAGTAATGTTATTTTATTTATGTCATCTTTAGGCCATTAGTTGTAATTATACCTCCTAGTCTCCTATATATACCAAGGAGA
>JZKD02S0216991.1:537903-571411 GCA_000966675.3 Picea glauca
GGCATCAAATTGTCTTTGGAGCATTTCAATTACTTGTATCTTTTGTTCTGGTTCCAAACTAGAGTTGATATACAAAGGTTTTCCTGGGCTAATCTCAACAAGTTCAATAGTTTCTCCCTTATCTAAGGAGGCTGGTGATAAAGTGTATAATTTAGTGATATTAGGGTGCCAAGTTTGTTGAAATTCGGAACTAAAAATATGTGACAATTCTGCAAAAGACCTTAGGTACTCAATGCAATTTGTGTGAGCCAAAAATAAACTTAAGACTTTTTCATCTAATTGTTCTTGTATTCCTCTTACTTGTTCAAGTGTTAACAGAGGTCTGATGCAATCTTCCTCTCCATAAGGGTTTTCTAACCAAATAGGTATTTCCTGTGCCGGTTGGGCAGGAGGGAAGAGAACAAGTTTTTGGCTATGTGTGCCATTGGATATAGTCATCTCACCAGACTGACAACTGATAAAGGCATCTGTTGTGGCCAACCAAGGGTGGCCAAGAACCACAGGGTGTCCTGGTTTGGAGGATGATTTAGAATAGATGACTAAAAAGTCTAATGGATATTCCCAAGAAGCGAGGGTGACTGTGACATCATCTAGACTTCCTGCAAGGATAATGACTGACTTATCTGCCAACTCGATCATGGTTTGGGTTGGTCTTAGCTGATTGATTTGGAGCTTCTACATAGTGTCAAAAGGAATTACATTAATAGCTACACCTATATCAATGAGTGTATTTGGTAGAGAAATGCCATTAATTTCAATAGTGACAACTAGGTTTCTAGGATCATTATATTTGTATGCCATTTCAGAAATGAATTCAAATAATTGTCCCACTACCTGAACAAGAGGAGGTTCCTTCTTCTTTCTTCCTGGTTTCTTAATGCAAATATCCCTTATAATATTTGTGTAAATAGGAATGTCCTTAATAGCTTGTAGCAAAGGTATTTTTATGCACACATTTCGTAATTCATCTTCTATATCTCTGTGCAAGGGTGGGTCAGGTTTCTTCACTAACAGTGTTTCAGGGTAAGGTGGAAGATTAATTTGTTGGGGTACTCGTATAGACTAATAAGTGATTGGGATAAGAGGAGAGGCCTCTTCTTCTATAGGCGTGCTTTGAGTGTTTTCTTCCTCAGAATGATTATCATTTTCTTTCTGAATTATTACTCCAGGATTTGATTGGTTTACAACTTTCCCCGATCGTAGTTGAATTTCATAGGTGGGAAAGGTTTGAACTTTTGTATTCTGCACAGGGTGGGTGGGTCAATTATTGGGGTTAGGGATTGAGTAGGCAAGGATTGTTGTTCGTCTCAGAGGATTGTGGGCAGCTTGGTTTTGTGGTTGTTGATTGGGATTTATAGATACTTGTTGTTGCTGATTAGGATTCAAGGGGGTTGTAAATTGTTGTTGTATAGGAGGTGGGAGTAAAKCTTGCATCTGTGGTGGGTTGAATCCAGGTAGTAATTGGGAAATGTTTGCAGGGTACTGTGGATATGTAGGGTAAGATGGATTTCCATACATAGGTCCCCTCCAACCTTGTTGCCAAGGCTGTGTTTGCTGAGGTGTCCATTGTGGATAAGTCATTGGGGAAGGACCCCATTTTTGTTGTTGATATTGTGTATTGGGATCATAAAATTTATTGGTATTTTGGGCTCTCCAAGGTCTTCTAGAAGGGTATGGTTGTTCTTGTGAGACTCCTCCTCCCCTATGCATGGCTTGTAGTTCAAGCAAGGTTGGACACTCAAATGTGGGGTGTTCTAGTATATACAGACTACATATTTCTATGACATTTAATGGGAATTCTTTCTCGTTGTTGTGCTTCTTTCAGCATCTATGACAAAATATTGCTAAAGCATCTTCTTCTTGCTTCTTTTTCAGTTTCAGAGTATCTAATTGGTTACTTATTGTGCTCAAGATGTTTGTTTTAAAGTTCTCCAACAAGTTTCCTAACTCAGTTCCGGTGACAGTCCCTGAACTTTGTTTTGTATTTCTACTAAAAGGATCTCTTGGTCCTTTGCCTATTTTAGCTTTTCCTCTTGACTATCTTCTACAGTAATTTGAAATTTCTAAAAAAAAAAATTTGTGTACATCTCCTGAACTCAACAAGTTTAAAACTTATATGCAATCATCCCTAAGACCTTTCAAGAATACAATTCTTACTGTAGCTAGGTCTGAGGTGAATAGTTTTGACTTTTGATAGTTGTATAAGAACCTTTCTAAGTAGTCTTTAGGACTTTCATCTTCTGTTTGATGCATTTTAAAAATTTCATTTTTAACATTATCCTTACAATAGTCTTGGTATTTTCGTAAAAATGTGTCTTTCATTTGATCCCAAGAAACGATTGTATTTTCTCCTAAGCTCATGAACCATCTTAAGGATGAATCTTTCATTGTAGTAGGAAAAAGATTAGGTTTTTGGGCATCGTCTGAGTAGTTATAGCTTCTACATAATATGTCAAACTCAAATAAAAATAAATCTGGATCTTCAGTTGACATACCTCTGAAAGTGGGTAACGATGATAGTGGGATATTCTTCATACTGACGTTTCTGGAAATATCCAAGATTGGAAACCCAAAGTTCTCAGTCTCTGTAGTTGTATTTCCTTCTTTTTTTGCCATTATACTGATGGATGGTTAAGAAACTAGATTTTCTGTGTCTCCTAAATGTCTAGCAGACTCACGTTCTGCCTGTCCCAATACTAATTCTTCCCTTTTAGGTTCTCCTTCTGGAGCCTCACTAGCTCCCCTTGAATTTTCTGTTGGTGGAATTTTTCCTACACCAGTGTCAGTTGGATTAGTGGGGGGATTTTTTTTTAATCTTTGGAGCTTACAAATCTACCCTTGTTATCTCTATATCTATGCATAAAATGGAAATTTGATTCTTTAGCTGAATTGAAATCCTAATTCTATCTAGAAGGTAAGAAGGCAACCTGGCTTCAGACAACCCCACTCTAGTGGCCGCGTGGCTCTTCACTCACATCTTAAACGTTTTATCCTCCTCCCTCAAGCAGCCTTTTAAAACATTAAAATTTATGCAAACAATCTAAGCTAAAGATTACTTCCTACCGTTTGCAACTCCCCGACAACGATGCCAAAATGTTGTGCTACTTATATGTCTAATATAATGCACTCATTAATTATCAATCCGGGATTTGTAATCAATAGAGTTACAAGACACCAGTAAAAAAGGTAATTCCTAATGTCACGAGTATAGAATTAAACTAGATTATGCAGGCTGAAAACAAATCAAAATAGCAAACTGCAATGTACTTTGGTTGTCTTTCACAGAGAGGCTATCTATTCCATTATGGCACATGCAAATATGATATGGAATTGGTTTGATAGATAAACTCTGGTGTCTGACATAGAAAACTAATTATGCAATCCACACTTTCTGAAAGGAAATCACATATCAATCAACATAGCATAGGTAATTCAACAGTCAATATGTTGGTTCTGTTGTGGTTCACAATGAACTTCGCTAGTTCTTCTCCAAGTATTTTTTACTATTGCTTCCAACAGCTATGATCACTCAAGGAAACCAAACTCATGAGAACATAAACAAAGCATATGTAAAAATAGAGCAATTAAAGATCTAAGCAATTATAGAATGGAAATCTTAATCTAAGTTGTACTGCTATCATCTAACAGATTTAAAGATTTAGCTAATTCAATGCTTATACTATTGAAAACAAACACTAATGCTAATCTATGAAGAGGCTAACCTTTGTTGGGCGATGGGCCCTTGCCGCTTCAATATGTCAGCTGTTGAAGTCTACAGGAAGCTTGCTTTTAAACACACATTACTCTCACTCACACTTCAAAACATAAAATCAAAACTCTCTTTAACAACTCAACTCATTCTTAATCATAGAAAATCAAAATATGGAGATAAAATGGCATTCCATTAATCTTTACTCAGGATATGTTATGTACTATCATACGCTACTTACATATTGATGATATGCTAACTCTCCTACTCCTCTACCATCCTTGCCATGGCTATTTAGTAGTCTGAATCGTGAAACACAAGGAGGCGAAGTGATTTGAAAATCAATCAGTTGTTTAAGTTTTATCATTTGGTTACATCTTCAGCTTCATCCTCATGACACGAAGCGCATGAGGATGAGGCAATTAACAAACTATTCTTATCATAGCCTTGCTAAATGAATAGGCATCCACCAATTGATTTAGGCAAGATATGGCACTTAACTTAGTGCATTAGGCTCTTCCAAACTAGTACCGGATCGTAACAAGCATATGGTACCAGATCACGACAAGGAGAAAAAGGTGGTGTCGGATCATGAAAGAGCGTGCCCATTGGTACCAAATCATAACAGATTGTGTTCGTTGGTACCAAATCACAACAAAGAATGTTCGTTGGTATCGGATCACCACATGTAAGATTTAGTACTGGACACATTTGGTACCAGATCAGACAGCAATAATCTTGGTGCGCAGGTACCGGATCACGACAGAGCTGGTACAAGAACGCTAGTCATCTAGGGGTAAAAGATTCACATATGAAAAATCGAGCATTAGTACATGAAATATTTAATTGATTAACTCAATAAACCACAAAATGCATGAATTAACCATACTTTACCTTATGACCTTATTATTGGCAATTGGTAGTGTTCTTGTCATTCACTGAAGCTTTAGGTAGGTCCAAAAAGGTATAGGTGAAGAGTAAAATAGGGTAATGAGAATGTCAATTTAAGGTCTCAACACCAGCACTGATTCAATCATGGCAATGCTATCATCTAGGCACTCATATCTTTCTCCAATCTTTCCATATAATCTTGTATCATAATATGGAGCTTCACTGGCTATAGTAAATGATGATAAATAAGATTAGTTGAGAAAAAGGTTGATGCTTCGACTATTTGTATCCTTAAACTCATAGTTTACTAAACTGAATTCACTAAATCTTCCATGACCAAATTCTTCCCAAGTTCATCTAACCTTGGGAGATGACCATTCCTTATCAATTCTTGAGCAACTTTGTGGGTTCTTGAACAGATCCCCATTGCTTTGGTTACTTATTTGTTTGTCTGTTTCCCTACTTGTTGGCAATGATCTAACACATATAGTTCTATCTTCCTGACTAATTTAGAGGGTCTATACAACTCCAAAGGTGCGTCAGGATTCTCCGCTATCTAGGTATCTAGGTAATATGACCCGTAAATAACATACCTTAGAACACATCACCAAAAGATTTCATCCTCCCTTGAAATTCGGCCTTCTTTACTTCTCATGTCCTCTGAAATTCGACTTATATCTCCTTGTTCATTAAAAAACTTGTGTGTGTTGAAAAAATAATGTATAATGAGATGTATTTATACCCTTTATGTCACTTCCTTTTAGCATTAGAGCCGACATGTAGTTTCTGCTTCAATTCACATTGTCATCTTCAAAAATTCATTTCTCCTCAATCGTGAGGATCCATGTGGTGTGCCACATACCATTGGAAGTGACATGACTTATACTATCCATCCATGGGTGTTGTACCTACATGTGTAATTTCCTTCATGTCTATCTACTTCGATCAACTATTGGGTCCAAAAGCCAATGACTAACTACAACCAATGACTAGGGTTGACATCAATGACAACACACAATCTTCCAACATGATGACTTCTCCTAAATCTAGATCCTTCTGAGTTGGTACTTGGTGTGGCCGCCTTCCTCACCACTAGTGGAGCCATATGTTCCTTCTCATGATATGGCTCATTGATGCCATATATCTTTGCATCCTGCAAAGTGTCATAGGACCATGTTGGTCTCTTCCTAGTTACTATAATGATTCGGGGTAGGCCCTTCTGGCTCTAATAACTCTGCACTAAAGGGACATGATCGATCATCTTTGGAGCCTTCTTCTCCTTACAATCAATCTCCATATGAGATACTTTGTATCTCGCAAAAGTACCCTTCTTTCCAGAAGGTTTTAACTTCCTCCCATTTTTCTTCGGTACATGGATTTATAGGGTCATGTATACAACTTCTTATCTAGATAGTGTGCTCCATGTCTCCAACTAGAGACCATCTAATATGTTGCCTCCTACAACCGTCACTATAGATCTCCTCATATTTATCACCTATGACCTGCTTGGAACATGACCAACAACAAGGGAAAACAATAGACAAGAATAATATTCTTATAATAATAATAAAAACAATAACAAGAACAATTGTCACAGTAGCTCCTTCTCAGAGCTATCACTTGTGACCATACTAGAACAAGAGTCAAAATAAAAATTCAATAATAAGAAATAGGAACAACAATATTATAGTGTTGTGACAAATCATTCCTCTAGGGTAACCTGCCCAGAACAAGAAAACAAGAACAACAATATCTCCATGGTAACCTCCATGGAATTTACAAGATAACCTGCCCGAAACAAGAGAAGCAAGAGAAAAAAGTATTTCCAATAGAATTTTCATAAGAACTTGTCTATGTTAACAAGAATAAAAGACAATTTCATGGTAATCATCATAGCATTACCAAGGTGACCTGTCTGGAAGCAAAACAAGAAGTATCTCATAGAGGAGATGTTAGTTCATATTGAAAACAAGTACAATAAGCATTTATATCAATAATACTCACATGCTACCAAGTATTCATTGTACCTAGTAGTAACAGAACCTTTCAAATATTGTTGTCACAACTATAGTGTTTACTTGTAATGCAACAATGATCAAACTTTATATGTGCAAATTGGAAACTTACAAATTTAATCAATCAAACCTAGAACCTGTAGTCTTATCTTCAAGAATGAGTGTTGGTTATTTTCTTCCAAGTCTCCTTCACTCAAGATGACAAGTATTCTCTCCAACCTATCCCATGTACTAAAACAATATGATTTCTTGATGTAAATATAAGTTAGAGAGTATTATGCAATTAAACTCTAAAACATCAACCTCAAACTATCTAATACTTTGAATAAGGTCAAATTATAACTTTAACTTTGACAAGAAATAATCATAACTTCAATAGATAAAAAAGAAAATTAGATGTTCAAAATATCACAATAATTCCATAACAGCTAGAGGCATATCAAAACAATCAAACCTGGAGTTTGTTGCTCCTCTGAATGTGCTGGATCTGAGATACCTCTGGATCTACTATTGTTGCTTGGAAAAAAGATCCCTTTTCCTGCAAACACCCTCAAGATAGTTATACGATTTAAACATATACAAGTACATACCTCCAGGAGCAGTGGAAAATAGTGGCAGGCGGCGACACCATTCGAAAACAATGACAAGTAATGATAAACTCAAAAATTTCAAAGTGCTCCAACTTGCAATCTGAAGATCGTTGGAGATGCGCTAGGGTAGGGTGCACTAGGATAACCAAAAAATTAGGCCCAAATCTTCATTGAAAGTTCACAACTAATTTGGGTTAGTTTTTTCTGCTGCTGCAAATCTAGAAACCCTAAATGTCAGAAAAATGGCTAGCGAGCTGATCTAGGGAAAGAGTAATTTCAGCATCCTTTAACAGAGTTATCAGAAAATTCCTTTGACCGAAGGAACAGTAAATGGTACTGCAACTGGTGCTGCAACTAGCACTGCAAATGGTGTTGCAACTGGAACTGCAATAGGCATGAAGCAACTGGCACGAAGTAACTGACACAAAACAACTGACATGAAGCAACTGGCACGAAGCAAATGGAACTACAACTGCAACTAGTACTCCAACTACAAATGGCACTACAACTTCAGAATATTTTAGATCTGATCTGGGGAAAATATGAGACCTCCTTAGGAGACCTCCATAGTGGGTTAAGTAAGTGCTCAACGAGATTGACAATGGGGGAAATTGAGGATCTTCCTTCCAGTGTTTAGACTATTACGAAGGAAACCAACTCTGATTCCATATTAAAATTTTGGTATTCTTGTTTAACCATAGACAATGTCACATCATTGTCACCCAACCATAGGCATTCACATATTCCAACCCCGAGAACACTAACCTTTTCTTAGATAGAATGATTCTGGCAAGTCCACACTAAAACCAACAGATAAATCCTATCCATAAACACCATTGCTACAACAACAACATAATACCAAGAGAACATACCTCTACTAATAGAATCATACCTTTACCAAGAGAATCACACAAGAGAGATACTAGAAAGACTAATATTACACCACGACAACTATTTCACCACCCTCTCCAGACTTGCTCCTCCTTTTGTTGCAATTGCAACTGCTACAGGTCCTGCTCCTCAAACTTGTGCCCTCCTTCTATTGAGGGAGAGTGTTTAAATGAGATAAGGTGCCACCTTATTTATACTTATTCTTCAAGTGAACTTTTCCCATAGAGTCGACCTGTCTTTTCTAATGTAATTTACTTTGACTTTTCCTCGTCGGGCCGACTTCTCTTTCTGGGGTTTTCTATTTCTTTATTATTATTCTCCTTGGGCCAACATCTCTTATAGGGTTTCCACAAATCTATCTAATGGTTCTCTTACTTCCATAATATTATATTCTATTTACCAAGGTTACACTTGGAGTTTAATACCTCCCGCAACTACCAAAACATAAACAAGTTTGTCTAATTCAGGAAAAAAATTGTATTTTTTGTTTAATTATCTCCAACCCATTAAATACTCTTCATTATTAACGAATAATTTGAGCTCTACATTTATTTATTTTCTCCCATAATTCATTACCTTTAATTTTGACTTGGTCAATTAATTATGTTTAAACTTAACAACTAGTTTGACTCCGTTGTTTAATTTCTTTTCTCTACTCGATGATCACCCTTCTAACCTAATCTTTAAATATAAAACACCAACACTTGTTTCTCACTCTTGATCTTGTTACTGTCCCCAATGATGGGTGGAGTGTCCACTCGAAACATTGGATGTTTCAAAAACCAATCACATGATGTTTATCTAGGAAAAATATATACATTATACCACATATTGTCCCTTCTATTTCTGGTGTATTTGTATTACATGCAATATATTTGATAAAATGTCTATTAGTAGAATACATGCAAACTGTTTGTGAAAATTTGTCAACTGGATCAGAGAATAAATAACACTTATTGCATAGAAGGACATAATATCCCAGCCCATTCTATTGAATATATTATAGTGGTATCAAAGTTGGTAATCTTGCCAGCCTGTGATTGCATTAGAGCACTTTCTTGGCCAAAGAAGGGAATTTTTTTTTGGGTTTTTTTGCAGAAAAAGGGGGCGACACATTTTAGATTACATTATGAAAGTTTTTTAGAAGAATTTTCCAGAACAAATTGTATATTTTAATTCCTATTGTAAAAATAACCAATTAAAAAAAAATTGACTGAAACGGAGTCCAAGAAGTAAAGTTATTAACATTATAATTCAACAAATTTTCATGGTTTTTCCGTAAAAATATGCGCGATTTACAGTGAGGGGAAACTGTGGGAAGTAATTCAAATTGTATAATTGCATACATGTGTAATAAAATATGGTATTAGGGTTTTCACTCATGTGGTTAAATGGGATGGAGGAAGATCCATAGCCTATGGCTGACATCTCGAAGAGTCTAGCAGGAATTAAAAACATGCCTTACCACTACGAGGGGTATCTTTCATTGGATGAGAAAATCCATACAACTTTTTCCTTTAAAATCTATTTCACCCTTAAGTACATATGTTGGCCCAAGAATGTGGACGATGATTCCTTTAAAGGCAGAGGGAAAAAATTAAAGAGAAGTGATCATAAAGGAGCATGCATCTAATAATGTTGAGGATGTGTGTAATAGTGAGACAACAACATCTAGTACACCATTAGAGCTATCTCATGCAACCCATGGCACTAGAAAATATGATGGACAGGTTGAAAACACACATGATGCAACTTTCTGATCAACCAATGTTGAGGATTCAACATCTCTCCCTGTGTATGATGCTTATGATGATGAAGGATCAAGCATACCTAACTATGACATGGATTAAACACTTCATCATGTTTATGACATATATGATGATGCATGTATGATTGTACCCGAGTATGAAAAAGGGTGGGATCTATGCATGGAGGATGACAATGATGGGGATGATTTGGTGGACGAGAGAATATCGAAAAACTTGTTTTAGGAGAGGATTGACAAAGGGGGTTTTGATTGTGCACTTGTTTTGCATTGTAGGGATGATGAGTCATTTATTTTGGCTCTAGGATTACCTATAGAGGAGGTAGTTGAGCAAATTCCTTATGGATCATCCAACAATGAATTATATGCACCTATTGATTGGGGGATTAAGTATAGGACAATTTGTTGGTTGTGGAGCCTGATTATCTTCCTAATTTAGAGGTTTTTTTCAGTCGTTCTTGGATGACATTCCCTAATGAGGGGGTGTGGAGGGGATTGACTCCCCACAACTATTGACAGGGGGGTCTAGGGAGGGGGATGGCAATTTTTGTAGCCCCTTGGTAGGGGATTCATGGGCAGCACTCCCAAAGAGAAATATTGGGAACAATTGCATTGTAAAATATTGTAATTTCATAGTCAATATGGACCATTCATTATAATGCCACAAATTTAGCGATAGAAGTTATTTTAGGGATTTTTTCCCTAGAAGGAATCCCTCTTTTATGAAGGAATTGTATTGCAGATGTGTATGTGTGTTATTATTGTATTCTAAGAGAGGAGACTGTGAGAGGAAGAAGAGGAATTTACAACAGTTGAGTTGTAGGTTGTATCCCTTCATTTTGTTGGATAATAAAAAGGAAGGACCTGGAAATTTCTCTGGTGGACGTATCTCACACTGGGTGAACCAAGCATATCTGTGTCTCTATTGTATTGTGTATCTTTTGTGTTTTATTTCTAAATTTGTTTTATTTTATTTCTCCATGCTCCTATTTTTCCAACACTGGTATCAGAGAGAAAGGTAACTCGCAGGAAAAGTGGGTTCCTGGTTCGAGTTGGAGCAATGACGGAAGATGGAAAGTTTATGGTTGAAAAATTTAATGGCCAGAACTACTAGTTATGGAAGATGTAGATATAATATTATTTATATCATAAGGATCTATTCCTACCATTGGGTGGAATAGAAAAGAAGTCGACGACCATGAAGGATGAATAATGGGAGTTTCTTGACAGAAAGGCACTAGGAACGATACGGTTGAGCCTGCCAGTGTCAGTGGCTTTCAATATTTATAAAGAAAAGACAATGAAGGAGTTGAAGGACGCATTGGATAAACTATATGAAAAACCCTCGACATCCAATAAGGTATTTCTAATGAACCAATTATTTAATATGAAGATGTTAGAAGATGGATCTGTTGCAAATCATTTAAATGAATTTAATACAGTTACTAATCAGCTAATTTCTATAAAAGTGGATTTTGATGATGAGGTCAAGGATTTTATAATCCTGTACTCATTGCTAGAAGGTTGTAATGGCTTGGTCATGGCTATAATTAACTCTGTCTCTAGTTCAAACACTCTAAAATTTGATGATGTTGTTGGTGTTATCCTTAGCAAGGAATTGCGATGGAAAAGAACAGGTGAGACATCAGGTAATGTGTTAAACATGGAGAACAGGGGAAGACAAAAGGATAGAGGAAAGGACTCAGGGAACCGTGGGAATTCTAGGAAGGGAAGATCCAAATCCAGACTAGGAAAGATATAGTGTTGGAATTTTGGGAAGAAAGGACATCTGAAGAAAGATTGCAAAGTTACAAAGAAACAAAGAGATGGACAACAAGAGAAAAATCAAGAAGCAAATGTAACAGGTGATGCGTTACAAGATGCATCCATTCTTTATGTAGCTAATATTTATGAGTCTTGGGTAGTAGATTCATGGGCTTCATTTCATACCATACCCCATAGGAAACATTTTCTAGATTATGTTCAAGGTGATTTTGGACAGGTTCATTTGGGTGATGATGGACCATGCAAAATTTTTGGAATGGGTGAAGTACAAATAAAGCAAAAGAATGGAAACCAATGGTTGTTGAAAGAGGTAAGACATGTTCCAGATATAAGAAAAAATCTAATTTCAACAAGGCGGTTGGAAAGTGAAGGATGTATATTTATATTTATAGATAAGGCGTGGAAGGTCACCAAAGAATCATTGGTGATAGAAAAAGGAGAGAAGGTAGGTACATTGTATTTGTGTACTGGTAATATTAATTCTTCTATCTCTTTAGCTTCTACATGAGTGGATACAACACTTTGGAATCATAGGCTTGGACACATGAGTGAGAAAGGGATGAATATACTTCACAAAATGAATTTGTTTCCATATCTTAAACAAATTGATTTGGATTTCTATGAGCACTGTGTATATGGAAAACAAAAGAGAGTTAGATTTCTCAAAGTTGGAAAAGAAAAGAAGAGTGAAAGATTAGAGCTTGTGCATACAGATGTATGGGGACCAGCTCAGGTATCATCTCTTGGTGGATCTCATTATCATGTTACTTTTATTGATGATGCAACTATAAAAACTTGGGTTTATTGCATTCGACACAAATCTAATGTTTTTGACACTTTTAAGAAATGGAATGCTTTGGTTGAGAATGAGACAGGAAAAAGGTTGAAGTATCTCAGATAAGACAATGGCGGTGAATATTGCAGCAAGGAGTTTGATGATTACTATTCATATTATGGGATTCATAGAGAGAAGACAGTTCCAGGAACACCACAAGGAAATGGTGTGCTAGAAAGGATGAACTAGACAATAATGGAGCATTCAAGGAGTATGAGATTGCATGCTAGGTTTCCCTTATAGTTTTTGGAAGATGTTGTAGATACTATTGTTTACTTGATAAACAAAGGACCTTCAATTTCTTTGCATGGTGGAATTCCAGAGGAGGAATGGATAGGTAAAAGGTTAAACTATTCATTTATGAAGACTTTCAGTTATGACACATTTGTCCATATTGATAAAGACAATAGAACAAAGCTTGAATAAAAATCCAAGAAGTGTATCTTTATTGGATATGGTGTTAATGATTTTGGTTATCGCTTATGGGATTATGAAAATCAAAAAATCATTAGGAGTAGATATGTCATATTCAATGAGAAGGTCATGTATAAATATCATTTGCAGGGAAGGAAATAGGAAGAATAAAAACTAGAATACACAATGTTTGATGAGATCACTGAAAAAGAAATTCCAAAGGTACCAGAAAATAAAAATGTACAACAACAGGAGCAACAGGTACCTCAAACTCCTGCAAGTGTTGTTAGAAGATATACTAGGTTAAGTAGACCCCCTGAACGATACTCTCCTTCATTGTATTATTTATTGTTGATTGTTTCTAGTGAGCCAGAATGTTATGAAGAGGCAATGTAGGTAGACACTAAAAAGAAGTGGGAGAAAGGAATGAAAGAGGAAATCGATTCCCTAGTAAACAACCAGACTTGGAACTTGGTTTAGTTGCCTGCAGGAAAAAGAGCATTGCGGAATAAATGTATTTACAGGTTGAAGGAAGAAGATGGAGGAAAAAAGAAGCATTAGGCTAGACTTGTTGTAAAGGGATTTGCACAAAAGAAAGGTATATATTTTGATCAAATATTTTCTCCTTTTGTTAAGATGACTTCAATTAGGACTATTTTAAGTCTTGTGGTAGTAGAATATTTTCATCTTGAATAGTTAGATGTAAAAACTATTTTTCTCCATGGGGATTTGGAGGAAGATATTTTTATGCAACAACCACAGTGGTATGAGGTTAAAGGGAAGGAGAATTTGGTATGCAGGTTGAAGAAGAGATTGAATGACCTAAATCAAGCTCCAAGGTAGTGGTATTCGAAGTTTGATAGGTTTATGACAGAACAAGGTTATGGTAGATGTCATTCTGATCATTGTGTTTATTTTAAAAGGATAGAAAATGGAAGCTATATTATCTTGCTATTGTATGTAGATGAAATGCTTGTTGCAGGGTCTAATATGCAGGATATAAATGTGCTCAAGAAGAAATTATCTAATTCATTTATGATGAAGGATTTGGTTGATGCAAAGAAAATCCTTGGTTTGAGAATAACAAGATATAAGAAAAATTGAAAATTGACATTGTCTCAGGGTGAGTACATAGAGAAGGTGTTGGAGATGTTTAGAATGCATAATGAAAAACCCGTTAGTACACTTTTGGCCAAACATTTCAAATTAAATAAGGAAATGTGTCCCAAGACACAGGAGGAGATATAATACATGTCCAGGGTCCCTTATTCATTAACAGTTGGCAGCTTGATGTATGCAATGGTTTACACAAGACCAAATATTGCACATTCAGGTATTTGAGAGGTATTTCTACTCATGCATTATGTTTTGGAGGTTCAGACATTGTTCTACAGGGATATGTTGACTCATATATGGCAGGTGATAAAGATAGTAGGAGGAGAACCACGGGGTATGTTTTTACTATAAGTGGAACAAAAGTAAGTTGGATTTCAAAACTACAAAAGGTTGTTGCACTTTCAACAACAAAAGAAGAGTATGTTGTTGCTGCAGAGGCTAGTAAAGAAATGATTTGGTTACATAGTTTTATGGAGGAATTGAGAAACAAGAAGGAGAGTAGTTTGTTGTACTGTGATAGTGAGATTGTCATTCATCTTGCTAAGAACTCAACTTTCCATTCAAAGACTAAGCATATATATCTCAGGTCCTATTTCATAAGATCCATCTTGGAATATGGACATTTGAAGTTGGAAAAGATACATACTAGCCAGAATTCTACATGCATGTTAACAAAGGGAGTAACCAGGTAGCAACTGAGTTTCTGCTCAGTTTCAATTGGTCTTCAAGCATGAAGGTGAAGATGACAAATTTCCAGGTCCAAGGTGGAGTATATTCCAACAAGTACAGTAGTAGTGGAGTTGTTGTCATCAGTATCCAAGTGGGAGATTGTTGGTTGTGGAGACTAGTTATATTCCTAATTTAGAGGTTTGTTTTAGCCGTTCTTGGACCCCATTCCCTAACAGGGGGTGTGGGGGGTATTTCCCCCCAAAAAATGTCACTAGGGGGGTCCAGGGAGATGACGAAAATGTTTGTAGCCCCCCTGGTGGGGGATTTGGGGGTAGCGCCCCTGAAGAGAAATATTGGGAAAAATTGCATGGTAAAATATTGTAATTTCGTAGTCAATATGGATTGTTCATTATAATGCCACATATCTGACGGTAGAAGTTATTTCAGGTATTTTTTTCCCTAGAAGGAAACCCTCTTTCATGAGGGAACTTTATTGCAGTTGTATATGTGTGTGATTATTGTATTCTAAGAGAGGAGTCTGTGAGAGGAAGAAGAGGAAATTACAACACTTGAGGTATAGGTTGTATCCCTTCATTTTGATGGATAATAAAAAAGGAAGGACCTGGTAATTTCTCTAGTGGACGTAGCCCACACTCGGTAAACCACGTATATTTGTGTCTCTATTGTATTGTGTATCTTCTATGTTTTATTTCCGTATTTGTTTTATTGTATTGCTCCACGATCCTATTTTTCTAACACAATTGTGGATACATTAGTTTGGGACCCATGGTCAGGTGATATTAGTGGAGTGATTGATACAGTGGCCCATATAAGACACATGGTGGTACATGATGATACAGTGGAGCATATAGGACACAAGGTGGTACATGATGATACAATGGCCCATATAGGACACATGGTGGTACATGATGATACAATTTTGTACAATGGCATACATCAATATACAACTATGTAAGGTGGTATACAGTGGCTTTTTGGAATGAATCCCCTAGGGAGACCTCCAGATAGGGAATTTGAGCATACCCTTGACTTTGTATAGTCCAAGGATAAGGAGTGGATGGATGATCTTCATTGAGCAACATATTCCTCGAAGATTGATCTTAGATCATGATATCATCAGGACAGGGATAGGGAGCTCAACATGATAGATGATTTACATTATGTCCAAGTGATCATGATGTACAAACACATCAAGAGGAAATCCATGACACATTGAATTGGCTCAAAGGGATTTAAGCTAATTGGAAGCCCCACCTTCTGGTGGAATATTCCAAGGATTAGTTTTCATTCGATTTGATGGATGGTCACATTCATGATGACAAGTATAGAGTGGTGGATGACACAATCTACTATAGAGGTAACATATAATTGGTTCCAAAATCCACACTTAGAGAGGAAATCATGAGGGATATGCATGATACACCCTTGGTAGGACATATTGGGTACTTCAGGACTTACCAACAGATCAAAGAGAGGTTCTCATGGAAGGGCCTTAAGGATGATGTGTTGAGACACATTAAGGAGTGCAAGACTTGTGAGAAGAAAGAGTCAAAAGTGTATGACAAAGACTGCATTTATTTCATTGATGGTCGGTGGACCAAGTTGACACATTTATTCATGAGTCCATCAGAGTATGAGGCACTGCAAACAATAGAGTTGTTTTTCAGAGAGGTGTCAGGACTCCATGGGTTGTTTGAGTACATTGACAATGTTCGAGAAAACACATTTTCCAGTATAGTTTGGTAGGGTTATGCAGATTTCCAGGAGGAGAGTTGACTCCTAATACCTTGTTTCCATCAGTTATATGCAAGACTCAACATATTAATCTTCCAATGGTTATCAATGTATTACAATTGGTGTCGATTTCTATGAGGCATAATGGACTTCTAGTTTGTACGTGGGTTCCCGAAACTCATATGATTGGTGTGTTTCATTCTTGGGATGCTCCGAGAGGAAATGGTGGGGCGTATGCTATATGGAAGGACATGATTTCTTTTTCAATACCCAGGATCATGTATGAAGGTGGACTTGTATATTTTGATTTCAATGAGGTGCATCTATAGGATATGATCCATAGTAGTGGGGTCATGTCTTCTATACATTACAACTTAGGGTTCCAAAAGTGGAGGTTGCAGCCAAGGCATGAGGGTCAGAAAATTAGATCAAAGTGGTGTAGTTTCAACATGATGGTTCCTCGAGGAGATTATCTTGGGACCTTGGGAATATAGTGTTTGATAGATTAGTAGTGGATACAGACGAGGTGACCGATTTTCACTTTCAAGAGTTTACTCTTGAGATCCTTAAGATTGGTTTCTTGGAGGAGTGGTATTCTAAGAAGCTCTCCAAGTTTATGTAGCTTATGATTGTCTTTCTTATCAGGGGCAGTTAGATGGATTCTTGTATCAACACCTTGCATATTAGTGTGTTGATGGGCTCAAATTCTCCCGACAATAGCAAGGGGTACTCCCCAGTATAAGGTCCCAATTAGACTATACACTTTTTCATTTAGGAGTCCCATCCGTAATTTGGCCCAGCTGCCATTTGTTGTTATCTAATGGTTTTATTACTGGTTACGGTCCGATATACTGATAATGTGGGTGGATTCAATGCAAAGATGTCGATGAAGACTATGTGTGTAGGGAAAACTAATCTATCACTAATATATGATAACCTATCCTATTTAGGAGCATGCTAAAGTAACTAGTCAGTTATAATGCAACCAAAACTTTGCAAAAACTTTAATACAATTAGTTTTATAAAAGGATAAATATTGGCAACAATAACATACATATGTGTATAATCAGATTAGTCTAGATCACAACAACATATACTGTAATAACTCACAAAACTCAAGCAGTGAAAATATTCAAATAAACACCAATAACTACAGAATGATTAAGATTGCATAAGACTTAGTTTACAACAAACAAATCATTCTTACAGTCCATAGAAACAAAAAATATCTTCACTTGAAGTAGTTCAAGTCTTCGATCAACTTCTACACAAAATTCCTTCTATAACATGCTGGCCCTGAGGGATTCTCAATTTTCATTAACACTGTATAAGCTCTTAAAAACATTCTTGGGTCTATACAATGCTTGAAAAGCCAAAATAAGTCCTTGTTCAAGGAGTCTCTATTCTATTTTATACAAAAATTAGTAACTCCTATTTGTCTTTTCACCTTCTTCTTGAAGAGGCAGTTACAAAACTGGTCACATTCTCTTCTCTCATGACAAGTGGAAAGAAGGATGAAATTTGAGGTAGTTAGGAAAAAGATGAAACAAAAAGAAATTGTTTGTCTTTTTCCTATGAAATTTTCTCTGTAGATAAGCTATCCAGAATTCCAATTGGTTATACAGTGAATCAATCCTCCTGTAAGATAATTGTTCCAGCATTGATTCAATCATGGTGATGCTATCATCCAGGGAACTCATACCTTTCTCCAATCTTTTCATATAATCATGTATCATAATATGGAGCTTCAATGACTATAGTAAATGCTGATAAATAAGATTAGTTGAGAAAAAGGTTGATGCTTTGACTATTTGTATCCTTTGACTCGTAGTTTCCTGAACTGAATTCACTAAATATTCCATGACCAAATTCTTCCCAAGTTCATCTAACCTTGGGAGATGGCCATTCCTTATCAATTCTTGAGCAACATTGTGAGTTATTGAACAGATCCCCATTGCTTTGGTTACTTATTTGTTTGCCTATTTCCCTACTTGTTGGAAATGATCTAACACATATAGTTATATCTTCCTGGCCAATTTCGAGGGTCTATACAACTCCAAAGGTGCATTTTATTCTCCTCTATCTAGGTATCAATGTTTCCTATACCTTCTTGTATAGTGTTGTATTGTGTCAGCTGCATTTGTATCTGGTCTCTTTTTTCAGTAATTGTTGCAGCTACATTTTGGAAGAGATGCAGGTTGGAATACATATTGATGATAGCACCTTCCATAGCATTCCTCACATTTTTTGCGTTGGTTTTCCTCTCCAAAATGGTAGGAAAGCAAGATGTCTACTTCCGCCTGGGCTTGTTTGGTGTTTTCAAAGAAGGAGTTGCCAATGTAAAGAGGTAATGGAGGCAAAATGGATTTCTTTGACCTATATAGCATTCCTTTGACTCCATGTATGATGGTTTTATATGCTACTTCCTGGAGCAAAAGCTTGTTAGGGACATACCTTCCCTCTCCAAAATGGCATGAAAGCAAGATGTCTACTTCCGTGTGGGCTTTTTGGTGTATTCAAAGAAGTAGTTGCCAATGTAAAGATGTAATGGAGTCCAAATGGATTTCTTTGATCTATATAACATTCCTCTGACCCTATGTATGATGGTTTGATATGCTACTTCTTGGAGAACAAGCTTGTCAGGGACGAACCGAGGAATTAGATGTGGTGGTTTCATTGCATTGAATATCCTTATATATGTGCCATGTTCCATTAAATACCAATCCCTAATCCTTCTTATAACTGTTATAGCCTTGTTGATCATAAAAAGTGGGGAGGTGTAAAAAATAAAATCGTACAATGGGGCAAGGAAGTGTTCACAGATCCTTTGATAATCTATTCGATATTTGTGCTCCCAAAGCACTGTTTGGTAGATATGGATAGCAGCATCAATGGGAAACCAACTCCACCCCATTTTCGGGTACCTATAAGCGATTCACATTATGTATAGAAGGTATGAAGACATATGGAAACTGGGGAAGCTCCCTAGTTGTGCTTGTGTAACTTTCAAAATAACATCTTTGACATTCTCAGACAATATGTCTCACTAGTTGAATGAGGCCCCTACATCTGCACATAAATAAATTAAGGGCATATAAGAAAAGAGAAAGTGGGTGTCATCTAGTTCCCCATACAACCTGCACAACATGACCACCATATATTGGTAGGGTCTTCTTAGATTGGTTGTCAGGTATCAAATCTTGGGCCGATATGTTAACTACTTGCCTTCTTTATACCACGCAGGGAATAAATCCTTCAGTGTGAGCTCCAATTCGCTAAGGAACTGACCATCTAGATTTTTGTTTCCAGCCTCAATATGGTAACACTTAGCTAAATCACTATGCCTGAATGAAGCTATCAAATATTTTCTTGCATTAAAGACGTTCCTACTATCTACGTTTTCATTTTTCAAAATCGAGGAAATGGTGTACGCACAAGGGAAAATTGTTTAATGTGTTGCCACTCTGAAAATTATAGATTTTCTAATGTTATTGAATACTTGGAGCTCACCTAGGTCCTTTGCTTTCATAGAGAAGTTTTATTTCTTGAACATATAATATAATTCTCCCCATTTTAAGGTTTCTTCGTATTTGTCTAGAAGTCTCGACATATCATCATAAACTGCCCCGACACTTACTGTTTATATTTTCTGCTGGAAGCTGCCAGATGGTTTAGCCCCTACTAGTTTCATCATTGTTTTCTTTCGTGGTGACATGTATGAACCTTCAGACAGGCTAAATTTGGAGCATGTTATTTGAAAACAGTTAAATGATCAAAACAATAAAAAGGATTAATGAAAACTAGTCATGGCCTGTTGTTTATCATAAATGTCAAGTTAATAGCAGAAAATATTGTTATATTCTAAAATGCCTTATCTATGCATACAAGACATTGGTCCTTCCTTTTTCATACTTTGCCAAAATAATGTTGAAGCTTCCTCTTAAAAAACCATTTTTTGGAGAGTGTACGTGCCCTACTGAACTAATAGCCCGCATATACACGCATGTTGCATGCTAGTTAGTCTGCGTACACATGCATGTTGCATACTAGATGGCTCGTGTTTACCTCCAAAAATTGCAAAAAATATAGAATTGCGCAAAATTCAACGGATTTTACAGGCTATGGAAGGTTTACTAACCATTTTACCCCTTGTAGCCCGTCCCCAAACTGAATAACCATCTTTTTCTCATATAAAAAGAGGTCTTGGAGTGTCAATTATGATCATAAGAAAGAGAATAAGAAAACTCTGCCAAAATCCATTCCCTTTCTTATCCCAAGATTTGCATCCCATTCTGAGTTTTAGCCTCAACCTTCCCCTACAACATTTCTCCTTATGCAACCCTTCCTCCTTCCCTTGGTGATAAGTTGGTTGTGAGAAGCTAACATGGGATTGATGCACCTAGAGCCATGACAGAGGAACCTGGACCTAGTTCATGGAGCAGTTGCCAACAAAGGTTGTAATCCTTTTTTTCTTAAAATTGAATAAAAGAGTTCATCCTTGTCCCAAAATATTATGTTTGTATGATTTTGTTGATTTATGCATTTATATGTATGTCTAAACTTTTAAAGTGATCAATAGAGATTGCATATGTTGTTGCATTGTATTCCTAATATTTTGCAGGTTAGATTTGGGAGGAGATCCATGATCTAGGAGGAAGAAACAAGTGAAAGAGGCCTACACCAACTGCAAGGACTAAAGGTGCACTCATTAACCCTCTTTCCTCTCTCTTGTCACTTTGTTTAGATGGTTTTGGGGTATCTTAAGGGTAGAATAGCCTTTTAATCGAGTTAATGCTCTTCCTTTACCTTAGACCCAATATAGGGGGATTTCCCCCATAGCAGAATTCGTGACTCCACTGGGGAGTCTCTCTAGGGTCTTAGTGGGAGATTTTGGTTTGATTTGGATTTTTCAATTTCGTTTTGAGTTTTCCAAGTTACTGAGTCAGTTAAGGTCTCTGGTCACCTTCTAGGTGCCTACCAGTCTTCCCTGCCTAGTTGGTTATCCAAACCTTTTTTCTTTTTGAAAGTTTGCAGAGGTGTACGTGCCTTGTCCTCTATATATCCCACGCACATACACGGTATTCATAGTATACAACCTGCGTACATACACGGGCTTCTTCTGCTCAACACGCGTATTTGTGTTTTGGAAGGTTTTAAAATATATATATAATTTTTTTTCCTGGAAAGAAGCTTTGTGCTTCTTGGGCCCTATTTAACTCTTCAGGGTCTCTACTGATTTTTTTGGTTGGGTTGAAGATTCGATTCATCTTGCACTTTGTAAAGAACCCCTGTTGTTTCTTTATTTTCTTTTGTTTTCTTTGAAGGTTTAGGGTGAACTTTTAAGCGTTCGATCCTCCTATGGATTCCAATGAATCCCTGTGTTCAAGCAGTGGTTTAAGGTTTGTGTTAGTCTTGGGTTTGTTTTCTATTTACCTTGTTAGTTCTTTGAAAAATTAAAAGTATCATTTACTTGTGCTTTTTCTTTTTTTTAAGCATTTCAAAAAATCAAAAAAATGTTACATTTATTTATGCATTTTGTTTGGTAGTTGTAGCATAGGTTGTTTATTACAAAAGAAAATAGTTCAATTTCCAAAGTCCCTTATTTGATATTTCCTTGAAATTTTAGTAGTTTGCATCTACATTGTAAAACAAAAAGCGCATTCTAGGAAACTTCTTGCATTTTTAGGATCTTGGACTACTTTATTTTGAAAATTTTCCATTTACAAATATTTAAAAGTCATTTTTCAATAGTGGAACCTAGTTTTCTTTTTCTCAAATGATCTAAAGTTTTATTTCTTCTCTTTCGTCTCTTGTAAACACCATAAGTTGCACCTCTGTACCCTTTTGATTAAATAAAGCCAATTAAAATCAACGATTAACACTTAAAATCAACTAGAATTTTGTTTGTAGGGTTCACCAAGTAGTCTAGGCTCTAGGGCCTTGAAATTGGTGTGGAGAGGAAAATCTTCAAGGCCGCCTAAAAAAACATAAGATTCTTTGATAGGGATTTTCAGAGTCTAGTTTCTTAAGAGTCAGCTGGGACCCCCCTCTAACACAGGGGATAAACATGAGGCCACGTGAGGAAAGGTAAAGGAGATAACACCTCCAAAGTCGGACAGAGCACAGTGGAGATTGTATATTAAGGGTCATTCTTGGGAATTACGTTGATTGCATTTGAATACGGACCCGAGTGGACCTCGAATCCATTTGAGATCCTCAGTTGTGTTCTGGACCATTTTCCTTCGGTACCCTTGAAAGGCTTAAAACTTTGTTATCCTGCTCATTATGATCAGCCCAACTCTTGACTATACTCGCCTGGTTATTGACTGTGAGATGGAAACCTAGTTGCCTATTTTTAGGGACTTAAACGCATGATTACGAGGGTATACCGCGGTACCTAGGGCAGACATAGAATTGTGCTTTGTAGAGTATACTCGGAGGGTGTTTCTGTGTTCGAGTTACACTTGCACTAGTAAGTTTCTTTAGTGACAATTCGCATCACTGTTCTTCCTAACAATCAGATGTCTGCTTGATTTTTCATTAGGAACTTTTTAGTGTGTGCTCTATGTTTTGTGATAACTCAAACCTTAGAGTGTTGGTTGATCATTTCAAAAGGTGGAAGATCAAAAAATCTGTCGTTCATGTAGGATTCAGGGCCTGTCGTTGGTTGCTTTGGAGCCACTGCTGAGGCACAGGCTAGATCAAGAGGGTTCATTTTAAGTGACCGAGCCACAGGAAATTGTACCTGATATGACTCCTAGAGAATAATTTATTACACTGGAGGAGTCTATCATTTTTTACCTTGAAGCAGAAGGATTTAGGCCCACAAACCCTCTGATCACTGAATTATCGATGTCACTTCTTATTCATATAGTCCCGCCTGAGGTGACTTCACCTGAACATCAGTTTGTTAGACGAGCAGTGACAGAAGAAACTAGTGCTACTTCTTTTGGGAGTCCTCATACTCCCATTTTGGATGTCATGGGGGAATGTGTCGTGATTCATCCCCCACCTCCACCCATCAGGACTATGGTTGTCTAGACACCCACTACTTCAGACAATGGCACAATTCCTTCAAAAAATCTAATCATTGTTCCCTCTATCCAAAATGTGTCTAGCGCCCCCTTTTCATATGGGATGTCGGGTTTTGACTCTAGTTCAGTCCTAACCTACTCTACTCTACATACTATTAGTTTGGGGGTCATATCCCTCCTCTGTACCCTTCAGTCAGAGGTGCTTTCCAGCAGTCGATCGAGGCTAACACCAACTCTAGTTTTTTGAGTGGGGGGAGTCATGGACCTCAATCCTACATGACTCTGGTAGGATCTATTCCTTTTTCTTTGTTCAGTGCATTTGGAAATAATTCTTTCTCATCGTCTTCCTTCTTAGCAAGGGGAAACCCCGTTTTTGGTCAACAAAACCATATGCAATGTTTCATTCTTTCACAGGGAGTGACGACGTGAGTTTACTCCTCACAAGGTCTTGGAAATCCCTGGCAGGTCTCATTTCCTTCGCAAGGGATGTCTATCGGGGGAAACCCCTCCCACACTCAGTGGAACCCCAGGCATGTTTCAATACCTATGCCAAGGGGGTCAGCCGAGGGCATCGCCAACCAAGGTCCTTGGAATATTGTGCAGGAAGAAATCCCTACACAAGGCATGTCATCCAACTATGGGAGTTAGTTGACAATGCAGAATCAAATGCAAGCTCCTTTTACTAGACATGACCACCATCGTTTCTACCAAAACCCTACCCAGCAGCCAAACTTTTACCGCCAACCTAGTGCCAACCAAAATCCAGGCCCCTCTTTTCATTTGAATCTACCACAACAGAGACTACCTTTCCTAGAAACTCTGCATTTTCCAGACTTGTCGAGACTGTTGAACAACCTGATATGTCATGAGCCCCCCATGCTGACTAAGTTTCCCTCAGACATCCCTAAGTTTGAATGAAATCCTAGTGATGATCCAGGTGATCATGCTATGACATTTCATTTATGGTGCTCATCCAACTTGTTAAAGGACGATTCCATTCACTTGTGTTTGTTTCAATCCACTCTTACAGGGGGTGTCGCAAAATGGTATATCGATATTGATAGCTCAAAGTATGCTTACTTTAATGACCTGGATATGGTATTCTTAAACCATTTCCATTTACTAGTAAGACATGATGTCGACACCGAGTTGTTGGCCAACTTCGAGCAAACAAAAGATGACCATATCTCGGATCATATCCGAGAATGGCGATGACAAAAGAGTTTGATTAAAGTTAAGGTCCCTCCCACATTTTCACTCGAGTGGTTCCTAAAGTCCTTCGTGCCTTGCACATCCAAAGATGTCATGATGTCTGGAGATTTTTCCAAAGAAGAAGCTATCATGAGGGCCTAGCAACAAGAGTTGATTTACTCTCAATCTGGTATGCTATACGAGATTCTGCCCGATGCACCATAATCAAATTTCGACAAGACCAAACAAAAGTATGGGCCTCATGTCGATGGCATAGTAGGCTTAGCATAGAGCAAGTCCACAGATCAATTGACTAATCAATTACAACAATTATCAATTCAACAAACTGTGCCCATCCAAAATCCTAGTTCGGCTGCCCCCACAACCCAAACATCGGATGTACATAGTGTGAAATCAACAAATCCCAATGGTAACTATCAAACCAATGGAAAGAGGAAATCTAAAAACAAGAAGTGTAAGGGGGATAAGAAGGTTGAATAATGTTGGCAAGGGAAAAAAATAAAAGAGGAAGGTGAATTTTTTGTGTCATCTTTGCACAAACAACCACTTGAATCACCAATGCCCTCGGCTTGAGGAAGCCCAAAAGTTATTAGGAAAAAAACAGCCCACCATGCTAACCAACCCTTTTCCACAAGGGAAAAATTTGAATCCATCTTCCTCATCCACAAACGCACCTGGGGGAAATCAGGGAGCCCCCGTGCCTAATTATAACAACAAAGCCGCAAACATTTATATGATGAAAAATGAAGCTAATATATAGACTAGGGCTCATAATTACGGAATGCCGAAATCTATTGAGAAGGAAAAAGAAGCATCCAACCCACTGCCTCCTCTTCAAATTGAGAAGACTGTGAGAGAAACTATGACTCACATTCCTAAGGGTGCATTAAAAAAGGCTTCTCACAACCCAAATGCAAGGGCTTCTCATAATTACTCTGTCATGGAGGATCTGTCACAAACTCTTTTTGCAATGTCTTCTCTAGAAGTTCTCTAGAGTTTCCCCTCACAAAGGAAAGCATTGTTGTCTGCATTGGGAGCGGCCGAGACTACTAACTCAAGAATGATTGTTTTTTATCCTACATATTATTAACCTCGTCTTCCTCACCATGTTGCTTTTCAGATAGTAGTGGTGTATGCCATGAAATCCTTGACACAGAACATTTTTTGTACGATGGTTGATGAGGTTTCCTCGACTTGTGTGATGTCGTTGGCATGCTGGAAGGCCATTGGCCAACCTAATTTGTCTCCGTTGCCCATGTTTCTAACCTCATTTGACGGTCAATCTTTTAGACCACATGGCATAATTCCCTCCTTCCCCATGAAGTTGGAGGGAAAACCTGTGTGTGTCAAAGTAGAAGTAGTCAATGCACCTCTCAAATACAATCTTTTGTTAGGGTGGAGTTGGACCTACACTATGACATCATTTGTATCCACCATTTTTTGGGTCTTATGTTTTCCTCATGAAGATCAGATCATAATCGCTGACCAATTATCCTTATCCCATCCCGACCCTTCATTAGGGGCATCCATGGTCTTGATGATTGATAACCCACAACCAGGTACTCTCAACTTAGGTGCCATATTGTTTCCATCTTTAATGGGGACTTCTGATTATCCGTCTCCTGCTAATGATGTCAAGTTTATTTCAGTGGTCCTCGACCAGCTGAAGGTTGCAACATTTCAAGTTGCCTCTTTTAGAACAAGTTACTTTAATGGCCCATGGATTTTACCTTCCCCATCGACTTCCATGGAAGGGTAGGGAATCCTAGAATGGAAATTCCCTTATCCACTACTGAGGTTGCGTACAGTATTGTCCAACAATCCTCAACCAACCCTGATCCGGCTCCCCCATAGGAGCTAGATATTGTTCTTGTGCCTATTTGGGCTCAAGACTCTCTCACAACTTACGACCCTTTAGACTTAGTCTTTCCCTCTTACGAGGCAATGACTGGCCCAGAAAAACCTTGGGATGATCTTCACCAAAAATATTATTTCTTACTTGAGTTGAAGAGAATAGAGGTAGTAAAGTTCATTATGACCGTGAATGGGGATTCCCCTTGTCCCGTTAACACTCTATCCAAGCACAAAATATATGCCAAGGGAAACATGGAAAGTATAGCTGAAACAATTCCTATCGACAACTCTAGAACCCATGGCATCATGGAAAACATCTTCGTCGAAGTAGATTGTTCCCCCAAAGAGATTCAAATCTACAATAAAATATTCAAAGAGTTTTGCAACATCTTTTCTTGGTCTTATGAAAAGATGCTAGGAATTGACCCATGGATCGTTGAACATGAGATCACAACTTACCCCGATGTTAAGCATGTCCGACAAAAGCTTCACCCAGTCAATCCTCTCAAGGCAGAGACGATCAAGGCTAAGGTAGAGAAAATCATCAAGGTTGGTTTCATCTATCCTATGCAATTGATGGAATGGGTGTCGAACCCTGTTCCTGTCAACAAAAAGCAAGGTATGATCTGCATGTGTATGGAATTTCATGATATGAACAAAGATTTCCTGAAAGATAATTTTCCAACTCCATTCATTAAACATATTTTCGTTGAATGTGCGGGTTGTGAGGTATTCTCTTTTATGGATGATTTTTCTAGGTACAACCAGATTCAGTTCAAGCCTGAGGACCAACATAAATGACATTTATTGATCCTTGTAGTACATTAATATACATAAAAATTCCTTTTGTCCTTAAGAATGTTGGAGCCACTTTTGAGTGGGCCATGTCTTTTACTTTCCATGACCTCAAACACATAGTCAAGGCATATCTAGATGATCTGGCATCACTTTCTCATAACATATCTGATCATCCCCCCCATTTACGACTTATCTTTGAGAGGTGTCACTACTATCAGATTCACCTAAATCCAAATAACAATAGGTTTTGTGTGACATTGGGATGCTTGTTAGGTTTCATCGTTAAACTATAGGGATCATGATTGATCCTCTGAAGGTTGAGGCAATAGTTCAATTTCATCCCTCATGCACAATCCCCTAGCTTCAAAGTCTATAGGAGAAAGTCAACTTTCTTTGTCATTTTGTTGCCAATTATGTCGAGATTATTAAAGGTTTTATGCGTCTCTTAAAAAAAGGAGTCCCATTCTATTGGGATGAAGTGGCTCAATGCTCTTTTGAAGCATTGAAACATGCTCTTACGTCTGCCCCGCTGCTCATTCCTCCGGATTATGGCAAGGATTTCTTGTTATATTTGGCTACCACAGAGTCTACTATTGGCATGGTCTTGGTCCAAGAGGATGACGCGCTCGAAGAGCGTGTTATATACTATCTTATCCGAGGCTTGGTAGGATTAGATCTCAACTACACACATGTTGAGAAACTTGCTTTGGAAGCTGTTCATGTTGTCCAACAGTTCCGTCACTATATATTACTTCGCAAGACCACCATTGTATCTATTGTGAACCCTTTTCAATATGTGTTAAAACTATAGATCATTGGGGGGGAAATCAACCGATGGATAGTCATCCTGCAAGAATTTGACTTAGATTTTGTTTCGACGAAGTCTAAAAATTCTTTGGTCTTTACTGAGATAATCTCAGAACTTTCGGTTGAGAGTGGTAGTAGTTTTCCCAAAGAGTCACTGATTAATGGGGATCTTTTCCTTATTTCATCTTCGAACCCTTAGTATGGAGATATGCTTTTGTATCTTTAGACTTTGAAGTGCCCATATCCTTCTTCTCATGATGAGCGTCGGTGAATATGCCATCAAGCATTTAACTATCTTATCCTTGACAATACTTTATATCGTCAAGGAGGGGATTGCTTTATTTTTTGATGTCTCACTCACGAAGAGGAAGAACTTGTGTTAAATGAATGTCATGCAGGAGAATGTGGCGGTCACCTGTCTAGGTTGGAACCAATCAAAAATATTCTTTGCGCTGGATACTTTTGGCCCTCGTTGATCAAATATTGTGTAGAGGTGGTCAATAAGTGTCACATGTGCCAAATCTTCTCTCAAAATATGTGGACACACCCAGCTCCCATGTTCCCAGTTATTGTTGTTGGTCCCTTCACCAAGTGGGATATTGATTTCACTACATGCCACCCAGTTTCAACTAGGGGCGTCGCTATATCCTCATAGCAGTAGAATACTTTACTAAGTGATTTGAAGCCATGGTGACATTCAACAATGATGGGAAAGCGATTTCACTTTTCATTTTTAACTAGATTGTAGCCAGGTTCGATATTCTGAAGGAGATTGTCACAAATCATGGCAGTCACTTCTAGAACAAGATGATGTTCCCTCAAAATTCAGGTTTAAGCAGGAACTTTCATCACCTGACTACCCACAAGAGAATGGTCAAGTGGGGGCTATTAATAAGTCTCTCAAGACTATTCTTCAGTGAACGATCAATTTGGCCAAGACAAATCGAAATTTGATGTTGTACTCAACACTTTTGGCTTACCGAACCCCAGTTAATACTACTATCAGTTTTTCTCCTTTCCAACTTGTTTACGGGCTAGAGGCAGTCTTGCCTATAGAATGCCAAATCCCTTCTCCTAATTTGGCAGTGGAACTACTTCCCGACACTATGCCACTTTAAGAGTGTCTTTTATATCTCAAGTAGCGTCGAGATGCAACCTTGGCCAACAAGGCTCACAAACAATGTGTCAAGTGTCAATATGATTGGTCCTTCCACCCTTGGATTTTATCTGAAGGTGATCTTGTCTTGGTCTATGACCAAGATAAAGATCCCTTGGGGCAGGAAATTTCAAACCCATGTGGTTCATACTGTTCATTGTTAAGAAGGTTTTAGAAAGGGGTTCCTATCAATGGGTTGATTTCGAGGGTAACTCTTTATTAGAGCCTATAAATGGGCTCTACCTTAAGAATTATTACGCTTATATCGGTCACCTGAGGGTGACTTATTGTATATAATGTATAGTTTTACTTATACAATCTTGTCTTTTTTTTATGGACGTGTAGTTTATTGTGTTTCTTTTCACTATGGAAGATGTCAAGTGAATCAGAGGTCTATGTTGGGTTCACAGATGGTGCTATCTGACACACTCGGAGGCTTGCTTCCATAGCTTGGGTGATATTTACACCTTTTGATCAGTTGTTATCTTTTGGAGGTATTTTTCTAGGTGAAGCAACCAATAATGTTGTCAAGTACAATGCCGTTATAGAATTTCTATGTGATGCCTTGTCACATGGTATTTCTCACCTCCGGGTTTATCTAGATGCTCAATTGGTCATGTCTCAGTTAAATGGAGTTTACCATGTCTACGATCCCACCCTTCACTGATGATTCCTTAGGGTACATCTCTTAGAACGTTATTTTGATTATATTACTTATATTCATGTTCTTAGGAGATCTAATCAACTAACTGATACATTGGCTAATCAAGTATTAGATTGGCATATTTCTCACACATAAAAGTAAAATCACACACATACACGCACATGTAAATACACTTGTACAAAATTTTCATCCATAAAGAAAAATATGTATATATATAATAATGTGTCCAAAAATAATGTCATAAGTAAAAAATTGGGCCATAAATCCTCAAATAGAGTTGGTATACATCGTTAGGCTCAAGCCCTCACTATATAAAAGAGTACAAAAGGTGCTCTTGACACATATATGGTCCAGTATTAGCTATGGTCTAGGCATGTTGGCCATATTATAATGAACTACGACATTTGGAAGACACCAGAACAATTGGACCCAACTCCTGGGTACCCCTACAACATGTGGTTTCATGGCTAGGGGAAGATCCTCTATCTCTTCCATCGACACTACACGAGTGAGAGCTGTCAGGTTCCTCTCTACTCGCCACAAAAATCTCTCAGCCACTTTGGCTGGTGGTCCTCTTGTAACTACTGGTCCTCCTGCTACTGCTGGTCTGACATCTACTCGAGAATGATGCCTAGTCCGAGTGAAGTCATCCGGTTGCACTGGTCCCACATCTGCATATGACAGATCATTGATTTAGTAATTTTACATTACCATAAAAAGGATCACATTTAAAAATTTAAAAAATTAAATAACTTTAAAATTTGTTTACCTATCTCTCTATGCTCCTCGCTAGGGGGCATGGGCATATCAGGATCCCTCAGGAAACTGATCCCTGCATAAGGATAGTCCTTGATCATAGAAATCTAAAGGGCCCACCACTCAAAAAAATTTCGTCAAAGGCCTCCTGTACTCTCCCCACACCCTGTCAAGGTAATAAAGTTGCCCACCTGCATAATGTCAAAAAGGAGGAAATATAGCTTCATATTGTCTCCCTCGGGATAAGGCTTGGCACTCTCTCGAAAACAAAAGAGCACAGTATGGTCCCGAACCTGAATTTCTTGTTCGTCCTTCTTTGGTATTTGATCAGTTGTTTTTTCATGTACGTGAGCATGGTAGTGCTCCAGTAAAAAATAGTGGCGTCCAAACACTGAGCTGCACAATACATTTGTGCACGTTAAGCCTGATGAAGTCTTGTGGATACCGTGATTCACCCAATCATGTAGAGAACTATCTGACGATTGAGGCTGGTGATCTTGTGAATTGGCACTTGAGATCCTACTTTCTCAGTGCTAACCTCACAATACATCCCAATATAATCCTCTATGTTATGCGGTCCTGGAGGAAAGGTCCTCAAGTTGACTAGTTCTCCCCTCCTGGAGAGGTCGGTCAAGATGTAAATATCCTTCATCGTTGGAGTCAGTCATTGGCACTCCAACATGAATGCCTTTGCATATGGATTCTAGTACTCTGTCAAGTGGTTCAGTAGCCTGGGTTGTGCCCTCATGAATGGACACTGAAAAAATTTCCACATACCACACTGCTTAAGCATGACAATGGCCCCTAGATCCTCCTCTACCAAGACATCTAGCTCTCCATGTTCCCTTTCTCACCAATGAACATACATCATATTGCAAAACATTTGTGAGGTTAGCCCCTTATTTCATATTTTTTGAAAGATGAAAATATGTACACAGGCTTCCTTTAAGACAGTCGCGTATGTACGCAAGCTAAGTGTTACTTTTACCACATGTTGGGCATGGACAAACTACATACACGCAAACCTGACCCTTTTACAAGGGCATGCACCCTCCAAATCATAAATTAAGCAACAAATGATGATTGAAAATGAAAGGAAAGGTTATTTGTACTTACATGGTTTAGGTTTGAATATCTTTCGTCTATCGTAGCTCCTCGAATTCACATTTTGAAGAAGAGGGTTTTTTTACTTTTTGGTTATTTTCCAAATTACAAGGGTTAAAATGAGCTATCCACCTCTATTTATAGCTATTTATAGATTTTTTTGGCTTTTTTTACCCCATTTTAGTCCTCTTTTTCCATTTTCTTGGCTCTATGAGTACTTGATATTCTTTTTGAAGAGATCTGTGGGTCGTTTTAATGTACTTATTCTTTTGATTTGGTGTTTTTATGAGACAAGTTACACTAATACCATCTTGTGGTAAAATTTGTTTTTCAACATTTGCATATAGGTTAGGTTCTTACCACCTTGCATTTTGCATATTGTTGACTTTTTCTCTTTGCCATAGGATCGATCCCACCAAAGTGCAAAACATAACCTTCTATGCTGCTTTAGAAGTGTCGTAATTAGGTGGTAGAGCCTTCCTCCACATGGATGACCTAGATAGATCCTTTGTTGCATTTCAACGTCCATGCTGAGTTTTTTTCTCCATAGGGTTGGGAGTCCTTTTTAGTTCCGTCGTGATTGAATATCAAAGCCCCATTCTTCTTCATCATTTTTGGCTCATACCTAAGGGACTCCCTATGAGCATGGTTTTGTTATAGCAAGATTTTCCTCACCCTATGCAATCTTGCACAGAGGGCCTTTTTCCATTTCCTTATGAAGACTTTTCATCCCTTTTTGCAAATCCTAGAGATAAAAATACATGTTTTCCACATATATGCACCTTGCCTACTATACATCATGCATATACGCAGGTTGCACCACTACAGCCCGCGTACATTGGGAAATGTGCCCAAAATTGGAAAATGGTGTTGGGTTTCCATGTCACGATAGGAGATCAATGATCCTTAGCCTTCCATATACTGGAAACATTCTGAATCATCCCTTCAGTTCCACTTGAAGGCTATAAATGGGCCAATTCCGAGCTATGGAAAAGAGGAGAAATAATTCAAATTTGAGAGAAAACTTACTCTGGAGGAATTATTCACTTCACATTGAGTCTGCATCCCTTTGTCCTTCAAGTCTGAACACAATGTTCAGCCCCCAAGCTCTTCCCTTATTGATTGAGAAGTTCAGTGTCTCTCTTCTATGAGCTTTCCTTTGGTGGAGGATTGAAGTGGTGGAGGCTCAACTAGAAGGAACTTAGTTTCTTGGTTCCAAACCATGCCGACATGGAAGCCTATAAATTATTCACTTCTGCTAATCATATATTAATAGAAATACTCTTTTCTTGTCCAATTGATATCTTGAAAATATTTGAATTATTATTCCATGGGAGTATTTGTTATGAATGTTAATGGATTATGCTATTGAATGTGCTAACATCATATATTATCACCATATGATTGCTTTACTTGGTTGTTGAGGACTAGTTGGAGGTGTATTTCTTTGGGTCAAGTGTTGAACAGTGCACTTCATAGAACGTCTGAATGAGGTAAGCCTTTTATATTTTCTTTCTATCATATTTGTTTATATAGAATATGTAATGTCCCCACTTTGGGACATCATCACCGCGCAGAGATTTATGATGACCAGAGTAGCCAGATGGATGCTAGAGCGAGTACAGGGGTATTTGAGAGGCATTGTGGGGTCCATCTTGCATTGATGATCATATTCCATCATTATGAGC
>JZKD02S0216991.1:601898-630233 GCA_000966675.3 Picea glauca
ATAACCTTCTAGCAGATTTAACCATTTATCTAGGGCATCTGCATCTATTTGACCCTCAAATACGGGAATATCAAAATTAACCTGTACCTTGAAAGGAGAGGTGCCTCCAAAGTGGCTTCTTGATGAAGATGCACCTGATGCTATCGATAGGTGTTGAAGGATGTGGGAAAAATTCTCCATCATTTCATCCCTCTCTCACGTGAGAGCTTGCTCAAGCAACAAACTGATAGGATCGTCTGCTCCGTCGTATTTATTTTCTTCCACCATTGAGGGTTTCTTGGGTGTGTGAGAGCGATTTTCCTCAAGAGAGACAAGCTCAAGACCCAACTTTCTATACTCAGACCTCATCAAGGACATGAACTGAAAACTATCAAGAGCAGCCTGCTCTGATACCACTGATCCGGATTATTTTCGGCACAAAATGAGAGCGGAGATATAACACAGAAATATTCATAGATATTGCAAGAGAGACAAAAATATAATAGAGATATATAGGAAATATAAAAAGAGTCACAGATATACAGTAATACATGATTTCTATTAATAAATGTACAGAGACTGTAAAAGTACAGAGTGAAAGACTCGCTAGAATGGTGGTAGCTTATCTCTAAGAAGAGATGTGATGGCTACTCGCATTCGCAAGAAGATGATTACAATGAGGATTTGAAGGCCTTTTTACAATAAATAGGAATGCCAAAATTCCTAGACATCCAAAAACCTAACCCTAGGAGATGAAGCGCCAAAATTCATGTGGGCCCCGTTTGGGTAAGTGAGTACATCAACTTCCCGGGGTCGTAACTTTTGCATACGATCTCCGTTTTAGGGGTGTAATAGCTCGTTGGAAAGGTATCTTCGAGGAGATTCATTTTAGGGGATCAATCATTTCTTTTATTATATTTAAGAACCTAGATCTTGAAAAACCTTCATTTGGACCCTCAAAATGGCCCCGAAAGTTAAAACCTGCTAAAAATAGTAAATTGCCAAAATTGCCAGAAAACTGTTTTGAGCCATTTGGAAAAGGTAGGTGGCCACCGATATCCACCTAGATCAATCAGGCATTCTTGCACCCTAGCTATAACACAGCCTGCGAACTTCCTTTTTTATAGGGTTTTTACAAAGGAAAATGCAACTTCTTTTCTTAGGAAAAGTTATTCTCCCTTCCTTCTTCAGGAACTCAAGCCACTGACCCCTCCAAAAGAAACAGATAGGTTTACATAATTAATGGTCATAGGGATGATGAAAATAATGTGTAACACAGACTTGCTTCAAGTGTTGAAATCAATGACAACCAACCCAATTAATCAATATGGGATAGGGAGGAGTCTATCATGGCTTAAGAATGGGGAAAAATGAATTGTTTGCATACTCAGTAAATAGGGATGAGTTGAGGATCAGTCTAAGACTGGTGATAATCGTGAAGGGCCTAGTGAGGGTGAAGTGGAGAATAGCCAGAAAGTAAGTTATGGTTTAGGGAAAAAACAAAAGGTAAGAAAAAAATATATATGAAACAAAACCTAGCCCTAGCTTAAATAACAGAAGAGAGGTAGGTAAACTTACCCGACTGGTGTTGCCATGTGTTGCGAAAGGATAGAAATTTGTTCAAACAATGTTCATCTGAACTCCTTCATTCTACATCTTCTTGTCAATTTCAAGTAGCCAAGAAACAATGGATTAACTCTATTTCATTTTATAACCTACTGGATAATAAGTAGCATTTAATGTGATAGCTAGGTTGGAGGATTTTAAAAAAAGTTTTCCAAACTTGTTCAGAAGAGTTATTATGAGTAAAAGTAAAATAGGAGCAAAAAAACATCTCTCTTTATGTAGATCGAAGGAATTATGAGTAACTCTTCCGAGCATATCGAGAAATTTATTAACAACTCCTCCGAGCATATCAGAGGAGTTAATAAATACTCCTCCAAACACATCGGAGAAGTCGTTAGTAACTTCTTCAATATGTATTCAGAAGAGGTTAGCTAAAGTATTGGGGTGCTCGGAGGACTTACAAGGAAATCCTCTGATCGTATCGGAGGATTCATTCCCAATTACTTCGAAGATGTGCGGAAGAGTTGAGTTCAAATCTCTCGAGCATAACGAAGAAGTTAGTAGTAACTTCTCTGATATGCTTGGAGAGTTACTAAACAAGTTTTTTGAATTGCATTTTTTTTTATGTGAACACAAATCAATGACCAGGAGCACTATGGAAATCTGAGAGAAATAGGAGTGGGCTATTTAGGGCTTGCTCAGGGTGAACCGAGGGAGTCTTGGATGGATTTGGGGTTTGCAGCTGCCAAATGTGGGGATAGGGAGGAGTCTATCACGGCTTAAGAATGGGGGAAAATGAATTGTTTTCATATGCCATAAATAGGGATGAGTTAAGAATCAGTCTAAGATTGGTGACAACCGTGAAGGGCCTAGTGAGGGTGAAGTGGAGAATAGTCGACAAGTAAGTTATGGTTTAGGGAAAAAGCAAAAGGTAAGAAAGAAAAATGAAACAAAACCTAATCCTAGCTTAAAGAACAAGAGAGAGGTAGGTAAACTTACCTGACTGGTGTTTCCACGTGTTGGGAAAGGATAGGGAGTTGTTTGAACAAAATTCAACTTACCTCCTTCGTTCTACATTTTCTTGTCAATTTCAAGTAGCCAAGAAAAAATGGATTAACCTTGTTTCATTTTATAACCTATTGGATAATAAGTTAGGTCAGAAGCTTTTAAAACAAGTTTTCCGAACTTGTTCGGAAGAGTTAAGGGTAACTCCTCTAAACATATCAGAGGAGTTAGAAGTAACTCCTCTGATATGATTGGAGGGGTTCTCCTCAACTCTCGTGATAATTTTCGTTTATCAGAACAATCGACAGGAACTCCTCTGAGCTGCTTGGAGGAGTTTTAAGTAACTCCTTCGAGAATTTTAGAGGAGTTTGAAGTAACTCCTTCGAGCAGTTCAGAGGAGTTGAAAGTAACTTTGTCGATCAAATTTTAAACTTCAACTTTAAGTGCTTTCTCATTTTCCAAGTTAAATGTGAATTACCAAAATAATGCTTTAAATGAAGAAGGGACTTATGAGATTTTCTCTTGATCTTATAAAATTAAGGAGGCTCCATTTTAGGGAGGTATCAAAATAGAAAGTAAAATGGATATTTGTAGTGCCAGTCACAACAAATGGCGACACACTAAGCGAAGCCTTGGATCTCTGCAAGATGATTTCCATAAAAAAAATTATTAGGAAGGAAACTCTATCATACAAAAGCATAAGGAAGAAAAGATAGGTCCCATGACTTGCATATTGAAAAGACCGAGGTGATTCAAAGAGGGGTGAGACCCGTTAAAATTTAATGGATTTCTTTCAAATTTATATCAAATTTCACGGTAGATGGCTAGAAGGAAGATGTAGGTAGTAAAGTAGAAACGAAACATCAAGAATGATGAGAATATAAGTTGTAATTCATTTCTCTGGTATTGCTTTGCTTCCAGCGAGGGTCCATATCCCTGATGGAGTCACAAGACTTTCTCCACTGCTAGCAAGTGTCCATAGCCCCGATGGAGTCACCCTGGTGTCACAAGCCTTGCTCCACTACCAACGAGCATCCGTATCCTTGACAGAGATACTTGCATGTCCCATGTGATCTAGAAATCCTTTCCCCAATTCTTTACCTTTTATAGTATTTGATTCTCTTTTATTCAGAGACACAGGTGGATGGGGGGATTCCGGTTAACCTTTAAAGGCACTAGGGATGACACCTATGATGATGAGATCTGATAACTTTATTATATAGGAGAAAAATCCCTAATTCACGATTCCTAACTTACTCCAAACATTTCATCTAGACCATTTTGTTTATCTCTTATAATATAGCAATATGTTGTTCAGTGTAGTCTCTTAGCTCTCTATTTTGCCAATGTATCTTCGTATTGACAAGCTATGTTCCTCCACCATATCCTCACTTGTGATAGTGAGTAAAGGGATTGGATGTCTGGGGAGAAAAGTAGGATTGAAAAGATATTACATAGATGTTTAGGCCCTTTGCACCAGATGTGCTACGTTTAAGCATGTGACTTGCTTCAGTTTGTGAGAACTCCAAAATAAAAAGGGAAATAATCAATAAGGACAAAGGAAAAACTAGTAATCAAACAGATTAAGAAAATCAAACTAACTGAAGAAACAAAATCAAAAGAAAAAAACTAGAAACAAGTTTTATTTTTGTACAAGTGACTAGTAGCCTCAATGGCTAACTGATATAATGCTTTAGGACATGGCCATTTACATGGAGAGAGTCGATTTCTCCTTGAAGTTTTTTTAATCAAAGCGTTCATTGGCCAATATTTTCTTTGATAAGGTAGGGGCCAAGCTAGAGTTGTTGAAATTTTGAATGTTTCCCTTTATCTTCATGTGGTTTGTCCCATTTTAAGACTAGGTCCCCAACTTGGAACTCCTTCTCACCTACAAATTTCATATCAAACCAACGTTTTATTATTTTCTAGTGAGCTTCAAACTTGGCATTTGTATTTTCATGTATTTCCTCAAGGTTCAACAAGGTATTGATACAACTTTGGATAACGGGGCATTATCTTCCTGAAGACTATTGTGTAAGTTGGAGGGAAGGTAGGTAAATGTTTGAGGGTAACACAACTTCTTTTTCATACAAAAGAAAGTAAGGGGAGGTTCCAACGGAAGCTTTAGGAGTGACATGATCAATCCAGAGAGCATTTTGTAATGCATTATTCCAATTTCTCTAGTGATCAACCACAGTTCTTTTAAGGATACAGATGATGTTTTTGTTTGTGGATTCTGCAAGGCCATTTTCTTAGGGATAGTAGTTGGTTGAATACTTCAGAATAATCCCCTTTTCCAATGCATACTCAAATAATTTCAAATATGAGAAGTAATTAGCATTATCAAATACTAAATAGTTAGGAATGCCAAACCTCATGATAAAGTGTTGCTCAAGAAAATTTATTACTACTTCCTCATTCACCTTGACTAAAGGTATTGCTTCAATCCAACGTGTGAAATAATCAATAGCAGTAAGAATGTACCTATGTTATTTGGATGAGTGAGGATTTATCTCACCAATGATATCTAGGCCCCATTGCTCGAAGGGTTCCTCCACTACTACAGGTTGGAGAGGAAGAGCAACTTTGTGTTCCCTCCCTGCGGCCTTTTGACATGCTTCATAGCTTCTTGAGTACACATGAGCATCGTTGAAGAGGGTGGGCTAGTATTATCCTTCTCTTAGCACCTTGTGAGATGTCGTGTCTCCATAGAAATGACCACCAACTAGTCCATCATGCATATGTTTTAGGACCTTATCAACTTCTTGTTTTTCAAGGCATCTGAGTAACACTTTGTTGTAATTCTTTCTTAACAAGATGCCATGTAATAATTGATACTGTAAATATTTTAGCCGCAACACTATTTTTTTCTTAGAATTGAGATGGTTTGGAGTGGTTCCATGCTATAGATAATACTTAATATCATTTTAACATGATCCTTCAATGGCTAGAACGTATGGAACCTACTGAGTATACATTATCGATTCATCTTTCCAACTATCCTCTTGTTCTTCAATGGCAGCTCCTTGTGTCACTAATTTACACAATCCTTGACCTTTCATGATATGGTTGGTTTGAATTCAAGGTCATACTCTTGTAGATATGTCATCCAATTTCCTCTTCTTTCACACAATTCCTTTTGAACGAAGAGGGATCTCACTTCTGGGTGTGGGATGATGACTTTAGTGCGACTTTTCAAGATATACAGTATGAACTACTTGATTTCTTTATGGATGAAAAATGATTACTTGTCCATCGAAGGATAATTCAGTTCAACACCTTGTAACCCAGTGCTCATAAAAGTGACAGAGTACTCATCTCCTTGTTCGTCCTTTTCCGTGAGTATTGTTACTAGTGAATGATCAAATGCAAATGTATATAATAGGAAATCTTTGGGAAAATCAGGACTCTGAAGAGATGGTGCATTGACTATAACGGCTTTAATTTTTTTAAATTCTTCCTTTTACAATGGTGTCCATTTGAATTGCACATTCTTTTTAATCATCTTTTGTAAAGGTTTTACAATTTCAGCAAAATTTGGAACGAATCTTCTAACGAAATTGATTCTGCCGAAAAAATATTGCATGGACCTCTTACTGTGCAGTGGAGAAATTTGTAGAATGGATTTGGTTTTCTCTGGATCCATTGAAATCCATTCTTTATAAACAATGTGTCCCAATAAAATTCCTTTTGAAACAACGAATACAATTTTCTTGGGATTAAGCAAAATTCCATATTTTCTGCAGCGTTCGAAGATCTGCTTCAGATGTTTTGGGTGGTCTTCTATTTTTTTAGAATAAATGGTGATGTCATCTAGGTAAAACACCATGCTTTGACCAGATAATCCTTTGAAATAAATGTCCATTTCTCTCTGAAAGGTAGCTACCGCATTCATAATATCAAAGGGAATTCTTCTATAAGCATAAGTTCCCCATGTAGTCTAGAACATGGTATTTAATTGGTTTGGTTCTGCCACAAGAACCTGATTGTATCCCAAAAATCCATCTAATAGAGAGAATAAATGAGACCCAGATACCAGTTGCAGTATTTGTTCCATTGGGGGAACTGGATAGTTATCTTTGTCGGAAGCACGATTAATATTTCAAAAATCTATACAGATTATTATTTCTCCCAAATTTTTCCTTACGGGCACCATATTAGATACCCAAGTCAAATGTCTTACTTTAAAAATTATTCGGGCATCTAAAAACTTCTTGAGTTCCTTTTGTATCAAAGGTTTGAGAGTTATGTGTATCTTTTTGATCTTCTGCTGAACGGATTGATCCTTTCTTTGATGGGAATTACAAGTTGTATAATTCGTGTATCATACGTCTTCAAGTCATCATATGTTCAGGAAAAAAAATATTGATACTTATTGAATAATTATGTGAATGTGTACTTTTCTTAATATGAACAACAAGTTCCCAGGTTAACATACTCAGGGTGTTTATATGTTTCCATATTGACCAAGAAATTCATCATCGTGGAGTTGTCAGTCTTCGGATTAGCTGGCCTCCTGAACCTGGATTGTAAATCAAATAAATTTTCAAGAGTCAAAGCATTATTTGGAACACAATTTTTCTTGACCTTATTAGTTTCTTCTCGATAATCTTGCAACTCTTGTTGATGTATCTCATTATCGATCACTGAGTCTTGGAATGTGTTTGAACTAGTAACAAAGTTGAAAATTTGAGAATCAGTGTCAAACACTCTCCAACTCATGGCATTGTCAGGTATGGATGGACTAAACATCAATTCAACTGAAAAGCCATCGCCAGGAGGCATAAACCTAGATGTTGCATTGGCCAAAATATCTGCATCTATATTTTGATCATGAGGTATAGAATTAATATTAAATGCATCAAATGAATAGAGTAGATTACATGCCACTTGTTGATAGGATTTTAGATGTGGAGACAAGCAGTGAATAGTATTTATTACCTGCCGAACAATGATATTAGAATCACCAAACACTTTAAGGTATCTTACCTTGTGGCCAATAGCCTTTTTGAGGCCTTGCACTAAGGCTTCATATTCAACAATGTTTTTGGTGCATTCAAACTCTAAACAGAATGATATGAGATTTTTTCCTTGGATGGGGTCAATTAGAACACATACTATATGGAATCCATCCTATGTTTTAGAGCCGTCAAAAAATATGGTCCATAGATCATGAATTTTAGTATTGTTAGTCAAACTAAATCCTAAGTTAGTAAGTACTAGACATGCACCATTGTGTATTTGTGGATGGAGGCCTGATTGTAGTTCTGATGGTATTTCAAAAGTCTAAGATTCATAACAACCATAACCAGTCTCAAAAAAATAATTTCCCAAGAAGGAATGAGCAAAGCTAATGGGCTCGTTTTTACCCTCCAATTCAGTCACTTTGTGCTTCATGTGTGCTTTGTTGTTAACCTGATTTTGATTTTATTTTCCATTATAAGGTAGCTAGAGATGAGACCAATCAGTAGCGAAATAACCATGAATTTTGGCTAACCAATCTCTACTCAAGAGCAAACTATAACTCTTTGGAATGTCTACCAAAACTATGTCTATAGTTTGATGAACTTTGGGATCAGATGACAATCTGATTAATACATCTTTGATTTCTACTTTTACTTTAACATATGTCCTATCTAATTGGATAATCCTACTTTTTCGTTATTTGTTGGACAACATTTATTTTTTGGCAAATAGAAAAATGCTTGGAAGAGGCAACAGAATCTTCCAAACAATCATGTACATTGAAATTAAAAATTTCATAGGTAAGCAGAAAAGGTGGTATGTAATATTTCAAAAAATCACCTATGCTTATTTTGTTTATAGTTGTTGCTATCTCTACATTGTGGATTTCTTGTGCATCATTTCCGGAGATTAAGATTTCAGCAGTTGTGATAGTTTTTTTTTTAGTCTCATAAGGTTTGAAAGCATCATGTAAAAGTTCACGTTGTTGTGGGAGAGAGAAATCATAGAACATGGAAATATTGGCTTTAATCTTCTTCGTCTCTTCGATTACATTATAATATAGAGCGTGAGAGTTTGAATCATCCTAAGTTTGCTCGAATTTTCCTTGAATCACCTTTTATTTATTTTCAATAGTGCTAGACGTGATTGGTTTATCTTTATTTTCTACAACATTCTGGCCAGTTTTTTTTATTATTTTTTTCTAGAACTGTGTTGCTTTTTTTTTAGAGAACAGGGGGAGGTTCTATTTTTATAAGGGGAATATTTTCTTCTTTGGAGGATTGGGTGTCAGATGGTGGACCTTTGTTTCTTAATTTATAGCCTTTCGGGGTAGCGACTTTAACAACCTATGTATCTCTGGTAAGGATTTCTTAAATTTGTTCATCATCTGATTCTACACACTAGTCCCAAAAGGACATAGTTGATTCTGGGGGGTTTTGTCAGTAGTATCAGAAGGATATTTTGCATGACTTTCATCATCTAAACTCTGTTGATCTAGAAACTGGTTTATCACTAAGGTCATATAGTTGACCCACTAGGGACACGTTTTCTCAGTATGATTTTGTTGGTGATAGGAGAAAAAATTATTGTTGCTAAAACTATCGAACTTGAAAGCCATGTGTGGTGGTTCAGGTGGTTGCGGTGGGTTGTCTGGTTTCTTAAAAAATGGGTAGAAAGTTTGTGGCTTCGATGATCCTTCACCAACATTATTTTTAAGATCCACCACTTCATTGGATAACTTTTTAACCATTTTGACAACAATATCGATATCCTTAGATTCCTTGTCAGGTGGTTTAGTTAGTAGCAGTGGATTCTTCCCAGTTGACTTGGTTTCCTCAGAACGTGGATGTTGGTCATAAGTAGATAACTCTCTTTCCATAGTTTTAGCCTCATCAAAGTTTAATTCCAATGTGTTTCTATTAGATCGTTTTACAAACATCCCTATGGAGGGGGTTAATGCAGCTATATAATATTCAATGGCTAATGATTGAGTGGGAGAGACTTCATGAGGAAACTTAATCAAGACATTAAGAAATATTTGGTTGAAATATTTTACTCTTTCCCTCTTGTCCATTCTAATAGCTCCTAATTCATTATGTAGAGATGTCATTGTTTTCCTTTCCCCAAAATTCCTCATAAAGAGCCTTTCAAAACTATCCCAGTCTGTGATAGATCCAGTGGGTAGGCTAAAGTACCAAGTAGAAGGTTTTACCAAAAAGGTGTAAGGAAATAGCCTACATACTATGTCATCATGTTAGACACCTAGAAGATGTATGGCTAAAAAGAAATTATTGACATGATCTTATGGTGATCTGGGTTTGTCTGGGTCAAACTTTGGTAAGATTTTATCAAACTTCCTTGGCATTTCATGAAGTTCTCCAGCCATATTGAGAGCTCCTTGGGCTCTCCATCATGGTATAACCTCTCTGTGAATCCTCTTTTCTCCCATTATTTGTTCTATGGTGATTTCCGGTTGTTCACCTTCAAATTATTCTTCAGGATCAATAAGGAAACGTGCAACTTTTATTAAGGGTATTGGGACCTCTTGTAATGCAGTGTCAAAAAGGTCCTCTACAGATTCGACATAAAAATCAGATTTGTTCTAGGATGTTCTACACGAGTTTCTTTTCTCCTAGGGAGTTCAGAGGCTGTACGTAATTTTCCAAGAAGTTTCACGTAAGCACGGGTATTTCTATGGGTTTTGTGAAGTTCTTATTAAGGTAAACGAAACCAAGTCTCAATATGTATTTCAGGACTACTGGAAGCACTTCTGAAATTAGCCTTTGAGTCCTCGTAAATAACTTCTTGTTCAAACTCAATCCTAGGAAACAAGGTAGGTTGTGAGCTAGGATTACTCGTTGAAGACTGATTTCGGTTATTGTTTAGGTCATGTATGTAATCCATAAAATATGGCCCTCCTTCTAGCGCTAATTATGTTGACAGGTTCAACTTAGCCCGACAACAACAAGGGGTACTCCTCATTACAAGGTCCCAATTAGACTATACAACGTTTAGTTTAGGAGTCCCATCCGGAATTTGTCCCGGCTGCCATTTATTGCTATCTAATGGTTTTCTTACCAGATACAGTCTGGTATACCAATGAAGTGGATGGATGCAATGAAAATATGTAGATGAAGACTATGTATGTAAGGACAACTAATCTATCACTAATCTATGCTAACGTATCCTAGCTAGGAGCATGCTAAAGCAACTGGTGAGTTATAATGCAACCAAAACTTTGAAAAAACTTTAATACGGTTAGTTGTATAAAAGGAGAAAGATTGGAAGCAATATCATACATATGTGTATAATCAGATTAATCTAGATCACAACAACATATAATGTAATAACTCACAAAACTCACGACATGGAAATATTCAAAGAAACACCAATAATTGTAGAATGATTAAGATTGCATAAGAATTAGTCTACAAAAAACAAAGAATTCATACAGTCCATAGAACAAAAAATATATTCACTTGAAGTAGTTCAAAGCTTTGATCAATTTCTACACATAATTCCTTCTATAACATGTTGGCCCTGAGGAATTCTCAATATTCATTAACACTATGTAAGTTCTCGAAAATGTTCTTGGGTCTATACAATGCTTGAAAATCCAAAAACATTCCTTGATCAAGGAGTGTCTATTCCATTTTATACAAAAAGTAGTAACTCCTAGTTGTCTTTTCACCTTCTTCTTGAAGAGGTAGTTAAAAAATTGTTCACATTCTCTTCTCTCATGACAAGTGGAAAGAAGGATGAAATTTGAGGTAATTAGGAAAAAGACAAAAGAAAAAATAGTTCTTTGTCATTTTCCTATGAACTTTTGCTCTGGAGATAAGCTATCCAGAATTTCAATTGGTAATACAGTGACTCAATCCTCCTCTAAGATAATTGTTCCAGCATTTCTTCTATCATGGCGATGCTATCATCCAAGGAATTCATATCTTTCTCCAATCTTGTCATATAAGCATGTATCATAATATGGATCTTCACCGGCTCTAGTAAATGTCGATCAATAAGATCAGTTGAAATAAAGGTTGACACTTCAACTATTTGTGTCCTTCGACTCCTACTTTCCTGAACCAAATTCACTAAATCTTCCATGAACAAATTATTCTGAATTTCATCTAACCATGGGAGAAGACCATTCCTTATCAATTCTTGAGCAACTTTGTGGGTTCTTGAACAAATCCCCATTGCTTTGGTTACTTCTTTGTCTACTTGTTTCCCTATCTGTTGGCAATGATCTAACACATATAGGTCTTTCTTCCTGGATGATTTTGAGGGTCTATACAACTTCGAAGGCACATCAGGATTCTCTAATATCTAGGTATCAATGTATGCTATACCTTCCCGTATAGTGTTGTATTCTGTCAACTGCATTTGTATCTAGTCATTTTCTTGAATAACTATTGCAGCTACATTTTGGAAGAGTTGAAGGTTGGCATACATATAGATGATGATACCTTCCAGATGATTCCTCACATTTTCCATGCTGGTTTTAAAATTGAGAAGATTCCTTTCATCAATCTTAATTTGTTGGAGATTCTCTTCTAACTTTTTGAACCACATTTCCTTTTCTTCATTTTGTTGGTACAACCTCTGTATATTGTCCACAGTTGCATCCATGAATGAAAATCCTACCATAACTATTTCCATAGGGTATTCCTTGACATCTCCTCTGACATGGGCCTGAGTCACTACTGACAAAGGAGCTCCTTCTGCTAGTGGAACCTTTTTTACCCTTTCTTGTACGATTCAATAGGTTTTTCTATCATATGTAAAACTACGTAGATCCAATATTTTGGCTGACAGAATAGGTTCCCAAGGTCCAATACCTAAACCACCACTCATTGTTTATGCTCATATGCCTGCAATGGATGTTCCAAGGACATCCAAGTCCATCAGGTGTGTGTTACCCTCTCTATAATTTGCATTCTTTTTTCTTTCCTCTTCAACAACTTTATATGCTACTTCCTTTTCTGCTAATTCTACTACTACTCTTGTTGCTTCAGCTAACTCTTTTTTCTTTTCATCAACAACTTTCACTTCATATTTTTCTTTTTCTTTTGCTTCAATTTCTACCCTACCCTTTGCTTTGCCAACTTCTATCTTTTGTTTCTTTTTAGCATCATTCCTCCTCTTTAGCACCTTCTCTTTGTCCCTTCTCTTTCTATCAGTTGGTGCTTCTTCATCCTCTTATGTGGAACCCAAATGATTAGAGAGGAGTTGGAGGTAGATCTCTCAACTTCATCTCTGTCTCCATTTTTTTGGCTAACTCTCTTGCTGATTCTTTGTTCGCGATCCTACCTTTTAGTTGACCCCGCCTGTTGAAAATAACCTCATCATAAGTCCTAAAATTTTGATGTACTCATTCTTCTTCCCATAAATTAGTGGTGTACTCATATGGGCGTCTCATGCTATGAAAATTCTCTTTGACAATGTTCTTGGGGTCGTTCCTTTGGAACCTTTCCTCCCCAAAATGGTAGGAAAACAACAGGTCTACTTCCACTTGGGCTTGTTTGGTGTTTTCAAAGAAGTATTTGCCATTGTAAATAGTTAATGGAGGCCAAATGGATTTCTTTGATCTATATAACATTCCTTCAACCCCATGTATGATTGTTGGCACCATGCCAAAGTGGAAAGAAGGACGATCGTGGGAAAGAAAGCGTGTAGAAATGGAATTAACAGCTGGAGAAAGAGCAGCACACGCACATGTAAGAAAGCATGCACAAGGAAAGTGATAGCTGGAGGAAGAACAACATGCGTGCACAGGAGGAAGACCTAACGTTGGTAGGGTTAGTTTTTTGGTAATACATTGTAAATGGATAAAGAGCCTGATAGATATAAATATAAATATGCATAGTGGTGATGAGTATTGTAGTTGTTAAATATAGATACACAGGTATCATATAGAGGTTGATTAGTTGTTGGGTTTTTATATATTAGGTTGGCGATTTTGTATTAAATCAATTGTTTTATAATGCATGAGTGGATTCGTTATGCAATACTATCATGTACCATTTTTTAAGATGTTGATCGAAGGACAGAAGAGGGAAGGTAGATCTGAGGATTAGATTGTAGGTTGTGGAGCCTGGTGTGATCTAGTTCGCCTCACATGGATCTTACCCATAATAGGGGATTGTAAGTGCACAGCACTAGAAATGCAAAACTGCCATAATAAAAGAGCCAAGAGCCAAATATTTGTGGACGTAGCCCAGGAGGGGGTGAACCGTGGTAATATTTGTGTAGTGTGATGAATGCATGCATATATTTACTTTCCTTCAGCGATTAATGGTTATGCTTGATGAATGAGTTAATACATTATTATGGAATATGTTTATGCTGTTTGGGAAATAAACTGTGGAATATACATATGCAATCGTGAAGAATAAGTAGATTACTATTACAGTTCATAGTACATGGCATTGATTAATAAAACCCTATCTCATACTCAATCCTAGGCTGTAAACACCTCAGTCTTACAACCACCCATTTAAAGCTATCTCGGGTGATACTGCACAGTGCATTCTGTGTACTGTGTTGCCTTCTGGTTTACCAAGAGGGCCGGTAGTTTTATAGGCTTTGTTGGTAACCTAAAAGATATGAACCTTGGGTAAACAACTCTGGTAGTAGAGGAGAGAAGTGACAAAACCAACAAATGGTTCTGTTGCCAGAACCTTTATGAGTTGGGCACCATACCTCTTAAACTTGTTTCAAGGAGACTACAAGGATGCGCAAGACCTAGGTACGTAATTCCATTACTCATGGTTGATCACCCTAATAGCCTTCATGGGATGGTGGAAACCAGAGTATGTAGTTTTTTTCACTAGACCGCAACGAGCAGGAACGAGACACCTACTAATAAAAAGGTTGCAAGCTAGGCATAAGAGGGAGAATGGAATCATATTCAAATCATACCTATGGGACATCCACGATGCCATCAATTGATCATGGAGAATAACACCAGATGATGTCATGCGATATGTGTGCATCGCCAATTTCTGGACCTCACGACAGACAATGTGGATACAACCAAGGTAGGATCTAGACAGACAGTGGCTACAGATGCGCTATTGCATCACAAAAGGTGATATAGACATGGTCATTAGAAAATGGCCTGATGAATGGAGGATACCAGCCATTACTCGGGAAGTACCGAAAAGAATAGCAGAAGGAGAGGCAATGCAGGAGAAAACACAGCCTCCGAAAATCCCAGTGCCCAAGAAACCAAGTATGGGCCAAAACAAGCCAACTCAGACAGACGAGGGGTCAAAGTAGATAGGAACCCAGAAGGGGCAAAAAGAGACCAATGGACTGTTGAAACAAGATAAGGGAGTGCAAGACACCACCCCAAACCCCGTCACACAGGAACTAGGGGGAACTAAGAGACCGGTTGTACAGGAAACAGGCGTGCGTAAGAATTCAAAGGCACAATGAGCATCACTGGACTATACGATCATGGAGGACGATGGATAAATGATCACCAAAATAGTCTAGGATTTCCTACCAGAAGATTTTGATGACGCAGCACATCACAGGGATAAACTACAAGAAGAGCTAGCAGAAATGGGACAACTCCTCAAGAAACTCGAGGAAGCCCAGAGAACAAGTAGCAACAGAGGCATAGAGCCATCGATAATATAGACCAAAGCAAGAGTGGAGGTGGAATAATGAAACCCACTACTTCCAATGCCCCAATCACACTCAACGATCCACATAAAACCTAGCATGTTACAAATGAACGAAATTGTGGGACAGACACCACTGAAGGATTTGGACCACATCCAATTGGTCTTGATGCACATACCATCAAGGGCACTACACAAATTGTGGGTTAGCATCGACCATAAGATGTAGTCTCATGCACATAAAAAATTAGTTGAGCTACAAAAAGATACAAATAAGCGGGAAGCATTGGAAAAAGTTTGTGAGCAGGTCAAATTCGAAACTCAGGAGGATAAAGAACGTAGAAACAAAATGGAATGGAGAGTGGGATAAATGTTTGGGAAACTTCCAAGAATTGCGCAAGGAAATTAACTCCCAATAGTAGAACAGATCGACCAGATTGCGCAGGCAATTGATCGATATCAGAAGGAGATCGAGGGGCTCCAAGAACAACTCAGACCAACAACTCCACCAACAATGAAGGAGCAAAGGAAGTAGGAAGAAACAATGCAACTATGGGATATAGAGAAATAGGTTAGCATGACAGTTGAATTGTCTGAGAAAGAAACACAACATTGGACAAGGTTGGAGGAGGATCCACAGGTCCAACATTGGGACAAGGAGGAGGAAAGGATCAATGCAATGATCCAAAAAATCAAGAAGAGACGGAATACCATACCAATTCTATAACGAGTCAACGAAATGCAAAAGATAAAGAAGATGCAGACATAACTTATCACTGTGCAAACATAGAAACAAGAGTGTTGGTCTCAAATAGAGCCACTGTAGGAACGGGTAGCAGAAGTACTTGCACAAGTAGAAGGAGCTAGAACACAGATAGCACAGACCCAGGAAGAATGTGCATAATTATTGAGAGATGAAGTGGTAGTTTAGGTAGTGGACACCATCAAGGAGAAGACCACACAGGCACTGACAAAAGCAGTAGAGCTGAAGGAAAAGTTCCAGATGATCACTAAGGATATCGATGAAGCTTAGAAATCTTAGGTGACTCAGGATGAGTCACATGTCAGTGTTGGGGGCCTATTGGCACCAGGTCAAAGTGGAAAGAAGGATGACCATGGGAAATAAATCTTGCAAAAATGGAATTAACAATTGGAGAAAGAGCAGCACACATGCATGTAAGAAAGCGTGCACAAGGAAAGTGACAGCTAGAGGAAGAACATCACGCGTGCATGGGAGGAAGACCTAACGTCGGTAGGGTTAGTGTTTTGGTAATACATTGTAAATGGATGAAGAGCCCGATAGATATAAATATAAATACGCAATAGTGGTGATGAGTATTGTATTTTTTAAATATAGATATGTAAGTATCATATAGAGGTTGATTAGTTGTTGGGTTTTCATATATTAGGTTGGCGATTTTGTAGTAAGTCAATTGTTTTGTAATGTATGAGTGGATGCGTTATGAAATACTGTCATGTACTATTTTTTAGGTTGTTGAGTGAAGGATAGAAGAGGGAAGGTAGATCTGAGGATTAGATCACAGGCTATGGAGTCTGGTGCGATCTAGTTCACCTCACGTGGGTCTTACCCATAATAAGGGATTGTAAGCGCATGGTGCCAGAAATGAAGAACTGCCATAATAAAAGAGCCAAGATCCAAATATTTGTGGACATAGCCCAGGAGGGGGTGAACCACAACAATATCTGTGTAGTGTGGTGAATGCATGCATGTCTTTACTTTCCTTCAGTGATTAATGGTTATGCTTGATGAATGAGTTAATACATTGTTATGGAATATGTTTATGTTGTTTGGGAAATAAACTGTGGAATATACATATGCAACCGTGAAGAATAAGTAGATTACTATTACAGTTCGTAGTACATGGAATTGACTAATAAATACCTATCTCATACTCAATCCTAGGTTGTAAACACTTGACTCTTACAACCACCCATTTAAAGCTATATCGGGTGAGACTGCGTCGTGCATTTTGTGTACTGTGTTGCCTTCTAGTTTACCAAGAGGGTCGGTAGTTTTAGAGGCTTTGTTGGTAACCTAAAAGATATGAACCTTGGGTCAACAACTCAGGTCGTAGAGGAGAGAAGTGAAAAAACCAACAATGATGGTTTGTTATGCTACTTCCTGGAGCACAAACTTGTTAAGGATGAACCGAGGAAGTAGATGCGGTGATTTCATTGCATCATATATCCTTATATATGTACCATGTTCCATTAAATATGAATCCCCAATCCTTATTATAACTTATATGTCCTTTTCAGCCATACAAGGTGGGGAGATGCAAAAAATAAACTTGTACAGTGGGCCAAGGAAGTGTTCACTGATCATTTGATAATTTGTTCGATATTTGTGATCCCAAAACACCTTGCATTATATATGGATAGCGGAATCAATAGGGAACCAACTCCACTCCATGTTCAGGTACCTGTGAGCGATGCACATTATGTCTAGAAGGTATGAAGACATATGGAAACTGGGGAAGCTCCCTGGTTGTGCTTGTGTAATTTTCGAAATAGCATCTTTGATATTCTCAGACAATATGTCTACCCAGTTGTTGGTTATTAATATTTCTATCTACTTCTTGGGTTGAACCAAGTTCATATCTAAACAGGTTTCCAACAAAACCCTCTAAAACTACCGACCCTCCTGGTAAACCAGAAGGTAACACAACACACAGAATGTATTGCGTAGTCTCACCCGAGATAGCTCTATGGGTGACTGCAAATATCAAGTACTTGCAGTCTAGGAAAGAGTGGGGATATGGGATTATAATTGATCTTTTTCATGCCTTGATCTGATTATTCTCTCTATTATTCCTAATATTCTTTCATCTTTTAAGACATGCATGCATTCTATTATATCTAACTGAACCATTCATCCATTCATTCATAAAATAACTAATGACAGAAGGTAAATATGTAGTAAACAACACACATAACATAGGTTTTACCGTGGTTCACCCCGTCCTTGGCTACATCCACAAAGATCTAGCTTCTTAGGCTCTTTTATTAGGTTTGCTCCAAAATATGGCATTGCGTGCACTATATCTCCAACCATACAATCATGAGAAAGGTTCAACAAACTCTGTGAGGAGGACTAGATCACATAAGGCTCCTCATCCTATGATCTAACCCTCAAGGTCTAGTTACTTGACTCTTCTACAACTCAAAAACTTACAAAATCATATCAAACCACAATAGTCGAACTGAATCAGTATTCCAATCAATCCCAACATAACAACCTCCAACCATGACCTAGACCTCCTAGGTTCTCATTTATACTAATTCACAAGCTTCTTAGTTGTTGCAATATCTTACCAAAGCCCTAACCCTAACATGGTTAGATTTTCCTTCTTATGTGCCTTGTAGGCTTTCCTCCTTTGCATGTGGCTTTCCCTCACATGTGCTACTTTTCTTGTTAGTTGTCCTCCAAAATTGGGCCTTACCTTACCAAAATTGGTATTTCCTAAAAATAAGCATGCACCCAACAGGCCTCCAACACTGAAATGTGGCTCGTCCCAAGCCACCTAGGTAGTGCATGCTCCCTGAACAACCTCAGCCGGCCTATGGAACTTGTCTACGAGTTCCCTTCCTCTTGCCTTGACCTGTGAAGCTTTTCGTGTTAGTGCCTCCACTAATTGCACTGTGATATCCTCCTAGATCATTCTGGCACTCTCTATCTGTTCTTGTGCCATATTTTTATTTTCCTCCTCCGACTACGCGATCATCTATGATGCTTTCTCTTGAAGGGGTTCCACTTGCACTTGTCCTTCCTACTTCTACATCTACACTTCTTTCAACTCTGTCTGCAGCTTCTTCATGTTTTAGGTACCCTTCAGGCGCTCAATGATCCTCATTGTTTTCTACCTCTGTTTGAGGTCTTGTATGGATGTGCTAACTCTTTCTTCTTCTTGGTCTCACTGTTGGACCTGCTCGTCCTCTTCCAGTGCTATCCAGAGCTACGTGGATCTGTTGAACAATTCTTCTGCTGCACTTACTTGTTTCTCCATTTCATCCATTTGGAGTGCAACTTCTTCTTTCCTCTGCTCTCAGACCTCAGGGGGAGTCATGTGATTGATCCTTTCCTTTAATTCCTTGATATCCTGTCTGTATTGATCGATGGTTTGTACAATGAGGTTAATCTTCTCCTCTGCACTTCTTTATGTTGCTTGTGCACTGTTTGGGATGTAGTTGTACGTCGTTGTCAATCCTTGCTCTAACCTGTCTGCACATTATTTCTCTTCTTCCTTCTCCATGGTCAACTGGTCACATGTTATTTGGAGCATCTCTGCGACCCCTCTACCCACTTCTAAATTCGTGGTATCCGTGTGGGCCCTAGACTGCACTTCTTGCATGACACTGGCCTATATCCCATATAAGTCCTTTGTAGGTATGTGTTCCATGACCATGTAAACTTGTTCTACATCCTCCAAGGGTTTCAGTGTCATCTACTAATTGAACCTAATCATCTAACATGTTACCAAAAATGTCTCCCTACCCTGGAAGACAAATTGCACAGTCTCTTCGCCTTCTTTTGGTGCAGGTGGTCGTTGTGTCTTTTTTTATTGTTGCGCAGTGGCCTATGATCCTGCATGGATCTATAGTTATTGTATATTTTCGTGAACCTCTAGGAGCTTAGCCATAATTTATTCCTGTTGCGCCTATGCAAATATGAACACTTCTTCACTCCTGTCTTGGAACTTTTCCGTGATGAGATCTTCATCATCCTCCGTTAGGGTGATGTCTAGGTACTTCATTTCATACTTTCTTTTCTTGCATGCATATTTCCCTTGCATGGGATTCCTTATTGTCTGTGAGGGTTGCGCCCCACTTGTTTTTCCTTGGCCTCTTTCTTTTGCAACTTGTGTTATCTCCTTTTTCCCCATCTATGGATGGCTTCCTATCCTTGTTGTTGTGGGAATTCTCCTCGTTCATTTCAGTATTGCATTGCTCCCACTTAGTTGGGTTCGCGTTGTGTCTATCTTGGTAGTTTCAACCAGGCTACCTGTTCAGGATGATGAGCCTACTTTAGTCGTATGCTTAGGCTTGGAGGACTGCATCGTGCCTCTCCTCGGCCAAATCTAGGGGTCCAATTTCCCTCGTGTTTATCAAGTAGTTCTCCTCGGCCAAATATAGAAACTTGGTTGCTCTGCACATGTTGTGTTCATTGTACCTTAGCTTAGGTACCTTTCCTAGCATGTCGTCAGTAGTGATGACTGCATCTAGGAGAAAAGGGAGGGTAATCTCCATGGATTCTGGTGTTTTTCTTTATTGGCCCACAATAGATGTGCCTCCCTTTGTTGCATTTCTGTCTTCTTCCTCCCTGCTGAACTCTGGTCAGTAGGTGATGTCCTCCACCAACACCTCTTCCTGTGTCTGGGAGTGTCGCGGTCCCATTGTTTCATCGGGCTTTGCGGGTGTCTCGGGGTTAGGGTTTGAAATTTGTTTTCGATCCCTAGAGCTCTTCCCTATTTCTCCTTGTTGCACTGTGGGAATATCTTCCTGAACCTGTGTCAGGATAATGGATTTTGGATCCGATGTGGTAACATCTTCCAGCTCGACCACATGCTCAGGTTGTTGCATTATTTCCTTCCACCTTTGGCCCTGCCGAGTAATCTGGACGAATTTTCATGCTGCACCAAACTTGGGTGGAGTCATCCTCTCTAAATTTCACAACCTTGCTTTCTTTTTCATAAACTGATAACTAGGGAACGCATTATTTTTCTCTCTTTGAGTTCCAAATTCACTAAGTCTTGAATAATTATGTGTGTTCCACCTTTTATAGACTCAGTCATGTTCATTTTTCACTTTTTTCATGCATTTGTGCCGACTTCAATTTTTACTCTGTGATGTCTTCTTATGTTTGTCGCAGTAATTACTGTGCACAACTTTTTCTGGTGTTTTTTTATTTTCTTTGTTTTCTAATTTTGTATTTTTTTTCCCTTATTTTTCACCTTTTTATTTATTTTTATCCTTTTTCTGACCTCCTCTCTATTATGGTATACTATGTACATGGTTTCTTACTTCCTTGTAACTTTTAAGTGTTAGGAGGTCGAATTTCCCTATACAGTTTCAGTCGAATCACGTTGATCATTCCTTTCAGTTCTATTCCTAATAGATCCTTTAGCTGTATAGATCCTCCATCTGTGATAGTGTTTACTTCATAGGGCCCTAGCCAATGCATTCTAAATTTTCCAGGATGTTGAAAAAATTTACTGTCATAGAGTAAAACTAGGTCTCCTTCCCTGAAACTCTTCCTCTTTATGTGTCTATAATGCTAGGATTTGTCTCTTTCTTTCTGTACTTCTTGGTGAAATCCTGCCAGAATCCTATCCTCTTCCATTTCCATTAGTTGATTTAACCTCTCCTTTACTGTGCCTCTTTCTGTCATGTTTGTAATTATTTCTACGCACAGACTGGGTACCTTAAATTCTAATGGTACTACTGCTTCCTGCCCATACACCAATCTGAATGGTGTCTGTCCTGACAACTTCTTACAGGTGGTCATGTATGCCCATAGTACTGTTGGAATTTTCAAGTCCCAATCATCCCTGTTGACATTGCAAATCTTAGTCAGAGCATTCTCCAAGATCTTATTGAAGGCTTTTATTGTTTCAATTGGCTGAGGATGGTATGGTGTACTCTTTTGGTGATAAACTTTGAACTCCTCATTCATAGACCTGATAGTACTATTGATAAAGTGAGTACCTTGGTCACTCATCAAAATTATTGGACATCCAAATATGGTGATCAATTGCTCAAACAAGAAGTGTTTTACTGTCTCTGCGCTGCAGTCTTTGATGGGTGTTGCTTCTGCCCATCTTGTTAAATACTCTATTGCAATTATGATATATCTCACTCCTGACCCTTTTGTTGGTGGATTGATTGGTCCAACAAAGTCTATTGCCCATTTGTCAAATACCTGTAGAGTTACTTGTGATCTTAGGGGCATCTCATCCCTTTTGTTGGGTTTCCCACCTCTGACAGACATCACATGTCTGACAATATTCCTTAGCATCTCTATGGACTGTTGGCCACCATAATCCTATGCACAAAACCTTCTGCATGGTATATTTTTCTGCATAGTGTCTTCCAGTGATACCATCATCAGATTCTGCCAAAATTCTAGGCCTTCATGGATCTAATACACACCTTCTCAAAATATTGTCTACTCCCATATTATATAAGTGTCCTGCAGTAAGTTGATAGTCTGTAGCTCTGACTACCATATTTTTCTTCTTCGTAGTGCTGAAATATTGTGGCACAATCATTGTACTTAAGTATTCAATAATATCAGCAAAATACTCATCAGCTACTTGTACTGAAAATAGTTGCGCATTAGGGAATTTTCTTCCAAGTTGGTGGGTTCTTCTCCACTAGTTACCCGTGATAGCTGATCAAGTCCTGCATTCAACCTCCCTGGCTTGAGTATCACTTCAAAATCAAATTCTTGGAATAACAATATCCATCTACAGATCCTCCCCCCCAACACTGGCTTGTTGACTAGATATTTGAGGGCCAAATGATTTGTGAACATCATAAAATGTTTCCCTAGTAAATAGTGCCTGAACTTATGAAGTGCATATATCATGGATAGGCCTTCTCTTTCCATGGTGTTGTAATTTTTCTCTGTCTATGACAATGTTCTTCATGAAAATACTATAGGATGGTCTAAATTCCTTGCTCTTGGTTGCGTCATAATTGCTCCAAGTGATATGGTTGATGCATCTACATGCACATGAAATGTCTTTTCCCAATATGGGAATATTAGGATAGGTGTTGTGACCATTTTTTCTTTTAAGGTGTCCAAACCTTGTTGACAGTCCTCATTCCATTGAAATATCACATCCTTTTTTAGCAGTTTTTCCATTGGAGCAATGATCTACGCATACTCTTTTATAAATTTCCTGTAATAGCTTGTATGTCCCAGTGTTTCTCTCAACTAGCGTACTGATTTTGGTGGTGGTAAGTTGACAATGACTGCAACCTTAGTAGGATCTACCAGTAAACCTTGTTTACACACTATATGTCCCAAAAATGCACTTCTTGATATTCAATGATATCTGAAATTGCCTATATCTTTCCAACATTAACCTTAACACTTCTACATGGTCCTTTAATAGACTATACAAAGTCCAATCATCCAGATATACATATAAAAATTGATGTATGAATTCCTTAAAAGAAGCTATGACTTATCTTGAAAATATGGTTGGTGCATTCTTCAACCCAAAAGGCATGATTTTGTATTGGTAGGATCCCCATTCTATAGAAAAAGTAGTCTTATACATGCCTTCTAGAGCTATCTTGATCTGATGGTAACCCAAGAATCCATCTGTAAATGAATATGCTTCTTGGCCTCCCACACTCTCTAAGACTTCATCTATGAAAGGGGTAGGAAAAAGGTCATGTAAGGAAGAATCATTCAATTTTCTCAAATATACACAGATCCTTATCCCCCCTTGTTTCTTTTCTTGCACTACCATATGACTTATCCATTCAGATTCCTCTACTGGTTCTATGATACCAGCTTCCAACATTCTGTCAATTTCTTCCTTCACTTTCTACTTATACATTGGGTTTAGTTTGTAAGGCCTCTTCCTGATAGGTCTTGCCTTAGGTTTGAGAGGTATCTTCATATCTCCTAGCTCTCCTACTATTCCCTTCATATCTGCAAAGGTCATTGGGAACACGTCACTGTATTCACGCAGTAACTGTTATTTTTTTTATTGTTTGTTCATCCCAATAGTCTCCAATACTTTCCATTTTAGGTTTATCAGTTGTGCCAATGTTGACTTTCTTCACCTTGATAGGTGCAGAAAATAATTTTGAATCCAAATATGGACCTTCCACCTCTCTTTCTCCAATTTCTGTAATATGAATATTGCGCGGGTCATCTTCATATGGTACTTCCTCTTCAACATGATAACATGATATTAGTTATTTGACTGTCTATTTATTTTGTTGTTGGTACTCTGTCATGAGTTCAACCTCTGGTTCATTAATAAATATTACGCCTTTTATCTTCTTCAGTGTTGAATCAATGTTGGGGTTCTCATGTTCAAATGAGAAAGTTACTACAAAGTTCTTTTGTAATGTTGTCCATTTAGTAGTACCTCTATGCATCTCCTAGTCTACATACCATTTTTATGGGATTCCTTCCAATGTGTGGATGAAATGATGAAGCCATTCTTCTGGTGGTGTCATCCTCCATTGTGTCCTACACTTCTCCAAGTGTTCTACTAGTGTCCCTTTCCCATCATACCTCTGCATTTTATTGCTGCATTGTTCTGCACAGAATATAATGCTCAGTCATTGCTTACATTGTTACCAGTCCTGAATTGTTTCTTTGTCCACACCCCACCATCTTCCAGGTGTATCCTTTAGTGAAATTTCTAGGGCTAAGAGCCTCTGATTATCTAAAACATCCTTTTCATATTCGGTCAAAAATTCACCTAAGTCATTTATCCCATGAAAACTGGGAGGTTGTCTTATCTTTGTACCAACCCATCTTACTACACGGTCTATTATTGCGCACCTTCTTGTGGAGACTTCATGTAATCTCTGCTTCCAATTTTCCATACCTGTATCTCAGTCAGAAGAACATGACATGATCCTTCTCCAGCTAAGTACCCCATCTGCAGTTGGGTTGACATAAAATTCTTCACGCACGATAGTTCTGTACAATTGGTTGATTTCCTCCAGATCTAAACAGGTGGGTTCTACAAACCTTTCTCCTTCTGAAGGATCTAATGGTGCAATGACTCTATACTCACCTGATTGAAATGTCATTTTCCTTGTCTTCAAGTTTATTATGGCCTGGTTATCAAATTCCCAATCCATTCCAAGCAATGTTGGATATGGTTTGTTCCATCTACAATCTCTATTACTTCAAAGTTTGCCTTAGTGCTCACTCCATCTAAATATACTATCACACCTTAAAGCCTTCCAACTGGTAGAAATCTATGTTGATTCACTTACTTTAGCTAGACAGGTGAATAGACAAATGTGGGTTCTCACATACACTGCCACGTATTCTTAGATAAAACATTTACCTTAGAGCCTAAGTCTAGTATAATATCCACCATATTCAAATCCCCAATGTTAGAATTGAGTCTGAATTCCCTACTTGTCCTCCTTCTTGTATGGAGGTGATTGACTATTTTCTGCTCTAATTTCCCCTCTACCTCTGTGTTACATCTTTCTAGCATATTTTTTAATACTTTGACAGATGATGGATCCTTTAATAACTTAACACAGGATTGCAAAAAAAATATTATGTTACTTACTTGTTCGATAAGTTGTGCTTCAATGGTGTGGTCCATTGATGGATTCATATCATACATTGGTACATTCTAAGTATGATGCAGAGCTGATGTTGACGTAACATATTGTTTGAGGAACTCCTATCTGGCCTCCTTGAATTTCTCCTTTTATTTCTGCTCATCAAACTGCTTCTGTGTTTCAATTTTTTTCTTCACCCATTGGTGTTGTGTTGGATCTTGTCTTACTGCGTCAGGTCCTGTCTTGGCTCCTCCTCGCATGATTATGTTGATATTTCTTCCATAATCCCTGGCTTTTGCAGAGATCCACTGAACATTCTAGTTGTTCTGGTTCCTCTTTTATTGAATCTTTCCCAAAAGTGTTGGGCATTCCTTTGTATCATGGTCCGTTGCACGACGGTACATACATGTCACTGGTGGGAGTGGAAATTCCCTTCCATACTTTCCTAGTTGTTGGTAGTTGTGGCACACTACTAGCCCTCTGCCTCTTCTAAATACTTCTCTACTTCATCCTCCACCTCTGTATCCATCTCGATCTCCTCATGGGGAATTGTACTGAGGTGCCTGGTCATATTGTGCGGGGTTATACTGTGGTTTCATGTTGTTATATTGTGACTACACAGTGTTGTATTGCGACTTCACATTGTTGTATGGAGGTGGTACCTAGTTGAACTGAGGTTCAACTTGCCCTGTCATCATTTTTGCTTGCACCCTATGGGTATTTGAAGTTATTTCTTTCATCAAATCCATTTTCCTACAATATTTATCATCATGACCCACTGACTTGTAGAAATTGCAGTATGAACTCTTGGGTACTGTCTGGTACTTCTACATCATTGGAAAATGATATGGATCATGCCTATGTGTATTACATATCTTGCACCATGGTCCTCCTGTTGGCAATGGGTTTGGTACTCCTGTTTCCATGCATTGAACGAAAGTTGGACATTCATTCTTATGGTGACCTTCTATCCTGCATGTGGTACACCAAACAACTTCTCTTTTCTCTTTGCCTTTATTCTAGTTAAGTTTGAATGTGAGTTTCTTCAGATCCTCCTTCATCTCCTCTATTATTGGATCTATCTTTTGATATTGGTTATTAATCTTTCTATCTACTTCTTGGGCTGACCCGGGTTCAGATTTGAGCAAGTTTCCAACAAAACCCTCTAAAACTATAGGCCCTCCTGGTAAACAAGAAGGAAACACAACACAAAGAATGTACTATGCAGTTTCACCTAAGATATCTCTATGGGTGACTACAAATCTCAAGTGCTTGCAGTCTAGGAAAGAGTGGGGATATGATATTATAATTGATCTTCTTTAGGCCTTGATCTGATTATTCTCTCTATTATTCCTAAGATTCATTCATGTTTTAAGTCATGCATGCATTCTATTAGATCTAACTGAACCATTCATCCATCCATTCATAAACTAATCACTGAAAGAAGGTAAATATGTAATAAAAAACACACATAACACAAGTTTTACTATGGTTCACCCCCTCCTAGGCTACATCCACTAATATTTGGCTTCTTAGGCTCTTTCATTAGGTTTGCTGCAAAATATGGTGTTGTGCGCACTATATCTCCAATCATACAATAATGATAAAGGTTCAACAACCTTTGTGAGGTGGACTAGATCACACCAAGCTCCTCAGCCTATGATCTAACCCTCAAGATATAGTTACTTGACTCTTCTACAACTCAACATCTTACAAAATCGTATCAAATTACAATAGTCAAATTTAATCAGTTTTCCATTCAATCCCAACAGAACTACCTCCTCCAACTGCAACCTAGACCTCCTAGGTTCTTATTTATACTAATTCATAAGATTCTTAGCTGTTACAATCTCTTACCAAAACCCTAACCCTAACATGGTTAGGTTTTCCTACTTGTGTGCCTTCATGCTTTCCTCATTTTCATGTGGCTTTCCCTCACACGTGTTGCTTTTCCTGCTAGTTGTCCTCCAAAATCTAGCCTTACCTTACCAAAATTGGTATTTCCTCAAAATAGGCCTGCTCTCAACACCAGTGGAATGAGGCCCCTACATCTGCACAGAAATAAATTAAGATCATATAATACAAGGGTAAGTGGGTGGCATCTGATTCCCCATACAACCTTCACAGCATGACCACCATATATTGGTAGGGTCTTCTTATATCGGTTGTGGGGTATCGACTCTTGGGACAATATTTGGACTACTTGTCTGCTTTATACCATGTGGGGAATAAATCCTTTGGCGTGAGCTCCAATTCACTAAGGAGATAACCATCTATCTTTTTGTTTTCATCATCAATATGGTAACACTTAGCTAAATCATCAGGCATGAATGAATCTATCGACTCTTTTATTTCATTAAAGACGTACCTACCATTTACTTCTGCATTAAAATCCAAGAAATGGCGTCTGCACAAGGAAAAATTGTTGGATGTGTTTCCACTCTGAAAATTAAAGATTTTATGATGTTTTAAATTCCTAGAGCTCACCTGGGTCCTTTGCTTCCATAGATAAGTTTGATTTCTTGAACATATAATATAATTATCCCCATTTTAAGGTTTCTTCGTCTTTGTCTAGAAGTCCTAACGTATCATCATATATTGCGCCGACACTTTTTGTTTCTACTGTCTGCTGGGAGTTTCTAGATGGTTTAGCCCCTGCTGGTTTCATCATTGTTTTATTTCATGGTGACATGTCTGAACCTGCAGACATGATAAATGATCAGGGGATCAAAATTTGCTCAAATTTCAAAAGTGCTCGGATTGAGACGAAACCAGTACCATTGTGTCCGTCTCGTTTTCTTGATTCCGGCGGTATATTTATTTTTGCGAATGGAGTCCGTATGGAGGAGATATCGCAGTTTTACCGTCAAGTCAAACAGGTCAA
>JZKD02S0216991.1:636351-660737 GCA_000966675.3 Picea glauca
ATTAACACACGGTTACGCCCGTTGCACGGTTTGCCAACCACTTTCACGCCGCGCCTTTGGTCGTATGACCATGTGACTCTATGCTATGCGGTTGGGGGCCAGGGGCGCCCAAACCATTTGAGAGTTTGGACCGTTGTCGGGAACCACCCAGTGCTGAGTTTATATGTGCGTTGGGTGTGTGTTCCAGGTTCATGTCCAGATTGTAGAACCAGAGGCGGCAAAGGAGGAGGGAGACTTCAGAGGAGGCTATCTTCTTCGTTTTTCGACCGTTTCAGGTGCCGTCAGAGCCTAGACAGGGGTTTTGGCATGCTGCGGAGCCATTGGAGCAGTAATTTTTTTGATTTGAGCATTGTAAGACTTATTTTTAATCACTTTGAGCAATTTAATATAAAAGATCCATTTGGAGACTGGACCAGGAGATGTAGCCCGGAGTGGGGTGAACTCCTTTATCAAGTTGTTGTGTTTATGTCTTATGTTCAATCATTTCTGATGCTGTCTATGCTTATTTCTACATAAGTCATCTTTAATTATGTGTTGCAAATTGATCCGGTTGCATTAAAACACATAACATTTAACTTGAAATTTAATTTAATCAAGTTCATCAAGTCTTCGTCATATTTTTAGATCAATAAATTTGGAGCATGTTATTTGAAAATAGTTAAATGATCAAAACAATAATAAGGATTAATGAAAACTAGTCATGACCTGTTGTTTCTCGTAAATGTCAAGTTAATAGAAAAAAATACCTAGTGGTGTTTTAGGGTGAAAATATTGGGCATCAACCTTCAAAACTAAAATCGGAGAAAAAAAACATCTCTCTTGATGCAAATCAAAGGAATTATGAGTAATTGTTTCTAGCATATCAGGAGAGTTATTAAAAGCTCCTCTGATCATATCAGAGGAGTTAATAATAACTCCTCTGAACACATCAGAGAAGTCATTAGTAAATTCTTCGATATGTATTTAGAAGAGGCTAGCCAAAGTCTTGGGGTACTCAGAGGACTTATAAGAAACTCCTCTGATCGTATCAAAGGATTTAATATTAACTCCTACGATACGATCGAAGGATTCATTCCCAATCACTCTGAAGGTGTGTGGAAGAGTTGAGTTCAACTGTCCTGAGCATATCAGAGAATTTAGTAGTAACTTCTCCAATATGCTCGAAGAGTTACTAAACAAGTTTTTTGAATTTCATTATTTTGATGTGAACACAAAGAAACGATCGAGAGAGCTATGGAAAGCTTATATAAATAGGAGTGGGATTCTTAGGGCTTGCTCAGGGTAAACCAAGGGATTCTTGGATGGATTTGGGGTTTGTAGCTACCAAATACGGGGATAGGACGGAGTCTATCATGGCTTAAGAATCGAGAAAAATGAATTGTTTACATACTCCATACAAAAGGATGAGTTGAGGATCAGTCTAAGGCTGGTGACAATCATGAAGGGCCTAGTGAGGGTGAAGTGGAGAATATTCGACAAGTAAGTTATGGTTTAAGGAAAAAACAAAAGGTAAGAAAAAAAAAATGAAACAAAACCTAACCCTAGCTTAAAGAACAAGAGAGAGGTAGGTAAACTTACTCGGCTGGTGTTGCCACATGTTGGGAAAGTATAGGGATTTGTTCGAATGACTTTCATCTTAACTTCTTCATTCTACATATTCTTGTCAATTTCAAGTAGCCAAGCAACAATGGATTAACCCCATTTCATTTTATAACCTCCTAGATAATAAGTAGAATTTAATGTGGTAGTTAGGTCGAAGGATTTTAAAACAAGTTTTCCAAACTTGTTTGGAAGAGTTAAGGGTAACTCCTCTGAACATATCGGAGGAGTTGTAACTCCTCCGATATGATCAGAGGGGTTCTCCTCAAATCTCACGATAATTTATTTTTTATCGGAACAATCAACAGGAACTCCTTCGAGCTGCTTAGAGGCATTTGAAGTAGTTCCTTTGAGCTGTTCGAAGGAGTTTGAAGTAACTCCTACAAGCAATTCGAAGGTTTTGAAAGTAACTTTTTCGATCAAATTTTAAAGTTCAATTTTAATTTCTTTCTCATTTTCCAAGAGAAACATGAGTTACTAGAAGAATCCTTTAAATGAAGAAAGGACTTATGAGGTTTTATATTGAGCTTATAAAAATAAGGAGGCTCCATTTTAGGGAGGTACCAAAACAAAAAATAAAATGGAGATTTGTAGTGTGAGTCACAACATAGCACTAGGAGCAGAGAGTGTTTCACATATTCTAGGTAGATTCGAGAGAGGTTCACATGGAGAGGCCTCACAGACGATGTAGGAGAGTATAGAGTATACGAATTGTCAATAGAGTAGGTCAGGTCACACTAATTCCATAGGATTGATGTGGTCTTTGGCTATTTAAGGGAGAGAATGGGAGAGCAGGTGGACATATTGAATTATAGTTTTATAGAGGGTACAATGGACATATAGTATGTCTGAGGTGATTGACCAGTTCACGCACTTTCTAGTGATATATTATGAGTATGGGGAAACACAGGTGATAGAGATATCTAGTGGAGAGATGTCTAGAGTCCATGAGCAACCCAAAGAATTGTCAACGATCAGGAAAAAATTGATTTTCTGACATTTGAGATCGAGTGTGGCAGTGAATTTGCAGGTCATGACTTCACCTGGATTCCTATGCAAGATACTATTCATGGTAGTAGATTCAACCCTTACAGGTATTTAAGATGGGAGTACTAGGGGAGGAGGAGGAAGACTAGGCACGATGGTCGGATGATTATAATCAGAGTGTCACAACATCAACATGGCGGTATATTTTTGAGATTACCTTGGGACCCTGAGATTTCAATATTAGATAGTTCAACAACTAACAGAGAGGCGAGATCTAGTTTTTTATTTCATGAGATTAGTTCCCTAGTAGAGTAGTTCTTTGAGTGGTTGATCGAGTTGTTGTACTATCGAGTTTCTCTACTCATCGACAATATTCAGGAGATTTCTTGTGGTGGTACCTTGCTAGATGACACACTGAGCAAAGGATACTTCACATATTCTAGGGTGGTTTGGGACCCTAGTATCATTTTTCGCTTCATTCTGGTTCAGTGAATGGAGCGTCAGGTTATGATGGAATTTCTTGAGTAAAAGAAATATTTGGGAAGGGAGGATTGTAATGTACCCATTTTTGGATTCCCCTACTTTACAGTTGGAGGAACCCTTATGGGTTTGTGTCATCCTTGAAAGAGGAGTAAATGGAGGATAATAGTAGGCTTGGGTGAATTTGAGGAGTTATATGAGCCCCATTTTAGTGCATTTACCTTATTTCATCATCAGGATCACTTATGCATAGTTCGTTCTTGGTTCTATGGCATTCTAATGATTTCTATAAATTAAGATTATTATTGGGTATAAATTAATTAAATGCACTAAAGGTGTTATTTGGGTCATATTATTGGAGGAAACACCTTCATGTAATAGCTTGTTGGAATCAGGATGAAAATATATAAAGGTTGGGATGATGAGAAAGGGGATTCCGGCATCCGGGAATGTCTTAGAAGCTAATTAATCACTTGACAACACTAAAAAGGGGCCAAAAGGGGCTATAAAGTGATTTTAATCCTTAAGTGAAAATAAAAAAGGAAATAACGATCATGTTTGATTTGTTCAAAAAGGAAATAATGGTCATGCTTGATTTGGTCAAAAAGGGAAAGATTAAGAAGTCATGGAAAAAGTATAAAGGAAGGGTTAGCACTTCACCTTCCTCATTATGTTTTTTGGATTGATCTCTTTGGAGTGCTCTTGGAGACAAGGTTTTCATTAGGGTTTTGACAAAACCCTTCCATGTAGTTTAGTTTTGGTGGTGCAATATCCACCCTAGCTAGAAAGGAGGAGGATCCATCTTGGATCTTCATTGGAACTTCATCTTGTGTTTTGATTTCAATTTTGGGTTTTAGTGATTTGCTTGGAGGGGTTGTGGAACTTGGAGGGTTTGATCTCATCTGTTAAAGAGGCCATGGCATGATTCCATGTTTTTATATTGTATTGTGTGCTTTCCATTAATGTATTGCAACTGCCATATTAGTCATTGGATTGTTGTGTTCATAATTTCATTCATAATAAAATACCACATATTGTCCCTTCTATTTTTGGTGTATTTGAATTACATGCAATATGTTTGACAAAATGTCTATTAGTCGAATACATGAAAACTATTTGTGAAAATTTGTCAACCAGATTAGAGCATCGAGAACACTTATTGCATAGAAGGAAATAATATCCCAACCCATTCTATTGGAGATATTACATATCCTACCATACTTATAAACCAAGTCAATAATTAAGGGGGCCCAAATCCTTCATCTCAAATTCTTTACACAATTCATTTTTCAACCAAAGAATTAAACTATCGTCATTTCCAGTTAGAATAATATCATCTACATACAAAACAACAATAAAAATGTTATTACCATCACACAAAAAGTATAGATTAACATCAACAAATGATTTCTTTACTCCCTTTTCTTGAAACCACTCATCAATATGAGTGTACCATGCATGAGGAGCTTGTTTAAGATTGTACAAGGCCTTCTTCAATCTGCACACATCTTTATCATGAACCTAAAATCCTTTAGGTTGTTGTATTTATACCTCTTCCTGCAAGACACCATTTAAGAAATTTGTCTTCACATCCATATGGTGAAGATTCCAATTATTACTAGCAGCTAAGGAAAGAACACTCCTTATGGTATTATACTAGGAAACAAGGGAAAAGGTATCATCATAATCAATATTAGGATTTTTACTAAATCCATTTGCAACAAATCTTTCCTTATACTTTGATATGGAATCATCAACTTTATTCTTCAATATGAAGATCCATTTTCTTCCAATGAATTTCTTTCCTTCAGAAAGTGGAACTATGTCCCACACATAGTTTACGTTGTCATATTCTTCCTACATAGCTTCAATCCACTCTCTAGAATACGAAGCTTCATCAAATGTACTAGGATCATAATCAATGAAGTCACTCAACATTGCAACAATATTAGCTTCATACCTTCTAATTGGAACTCTAGGTCATGAACATCTCCTGGGAGGAGACTCTTTTGGCTTATTTTCATCTTTCAATCCTTTTGCTAGTGTCTTTATCCCCATATGGAACTCCATGTTTTTTTCTTTATGTTCCTCATTATATTTAGTCACTTCATTTGATTGATATTGTTTTATGTCATCGCTTATGACATCTTTACTTTCCTTATCTTCTTCTCTATCACTGGCTTTTGGCACATCTGGCTACACTTCAATACCAAAAGTTTTAGATGTCATTCTATAACCAAATTAATCCAAAATAACATCCCTACAAAGTATGTTTCTCCTTTCACCGGGTATACAAATTCTATATCCCTTATGCTCATCACCATACCCAACAAATACACCTCTTTTGATGGTAGGTTCACGTTTTGTTCGCGTATCTGAAGGTATATAAGTATATTCTAGAGAACCAAACAATCTGAAATAATAAAAAGGAGGATTTACTCTAGAAAATGCATCCTTGGGTGTAACTTCCCTCAATGAATTATAATGACACATGTTCAATGTGTACATAATATTAAGACATGCTTCTTCCCAAAGGAACCGTGGCATACCAAACTTCTCCAACATACACCATGTAGTTTCAACAATTCACATGTTTTTCTTTTTTGCTAGTCCATTTTGTTGAAGAGTATAGGGAATACAATACTCCCTCTTGATCCTAGACCTCTTACAAAAATAAATAAACTCATGAGATTTCTACTCTCCGTCATTGTCACTCCTTAATATCTTGATGTTACGACCTGTTTGATTTTCTACCTAGGATTTAAATTCACAAAATTTATTAAAACACCTCACTTTTATGTTTCATGAAATAAATCCAACAATTCCTAGTAGCATCATCAATAAAGGTAACAAAGTACAAGTATCCAGAAATAGAAAGATTACTCATTGGTCCACACACATCATAGTGAATAAGGTATAATGGTTTCCTCACAATTTTCTCATCATTTGTGAATAAGGGATATCTATGATGCTTTCCCATGGCACAAGAATCACATACACCTCCTCTGGTAACATTAAATTTGTTAGGTTTTTAACCTAGCATAATAAAATATATTTGTGAGAAAAAAATAATACACACAATCAACCATACACTTAGACACATAATTATCCTAGAAAAAACCATCCTAATAATAGATCTATTATTTACCTTGACCTAAATTGGTCAAGCCGGGCCAAGTGAGTTATCCACTGCTCACCTCCAGGACACTTTAAAATGGAGCCTTACTAGCTTTATAAAGGCTTCTTCACATGCATTCTCAGGAATAAAAAACCATAGGCCATCAATACAATGTGTTGATACCTAAACCACTTTGACTCATTCCTGAGTCAAGGTTAACCCTAACAATCCTCCCTTTAAGCCTAACTTGGGGATTCCGCATGCATCCCCCCTATCACCTAGGTCTTCCTCCTAACTTTACCAGTGTGTTACTATGGGTATGCATTCCTTAGCAAGTCTTACAACCATATGCCCTTTTACATGCAAAACAATTCTACTACATTAATTTTTTTATTTTTTTTTCATATGTCTCATGGTGACTACACCATCACCATCCATTGCTACATCCTCTGAATTTTCTATGCTCATTTTTTTTCTCATCATCCACTATGCCTTCTTTTGTACATGTATACATGCTTAAAATTTGTGTCCATATAAAAGGAACCCATATACAAAATTACATGGGTCATCAACCATTGTAACCGCCGGTTCGATAGGAATTCTCTTCACCTACATGGTTCATCAATATTGGTCCCAACTTCATGTGCTGAAAGATCCATCAAAATAACAAAAAAATTCTTATCATATACAACCATCATAGTAGTTTATCTATAGATACATGAATATATCCAAGCTTTTTGAAACATCCAAGTAGTTGGTCTACAACTACATGCTTCTTACCACTCATTGAATGCTTAAGATTAAACTCATGAGATTTAGTTGTCTTCCCAAGGACCATGTTATTTCCTCCAATGAATACCATTAACAGACTAGATCTCATTCACAATTGGAAGCATCTTTTGCACAATCTGATCTATGCACTAAAAGATATTTCTGTCAACTTTGTAGATCCATCTTCAAAGAAACACCTAGGCCACTTTCTCTAGAGAGTCTAGGCCTACTAGGATCTGATACCACTTGTTATTTTTTAACTGAGCATGATAAAATATATTTGAGAAAAAAAAATAATATAGATAAGTAACCATACACTTAGACACATAATTATCCTAGAAAATCCCTACCGGGAAAAACTAGTCTAATAATAGATATATTATTAACCTTGACCTAAACTGGCTAAGTCGAGACAAGTGAGATATCCACTGCTCACCTCCAGACCACTTTACAATGGATCCTTACAAGCCTTATAAAGGCTTCTTCACATGCATTCTTAGGCATACAAAACCACATGCCACCAATACCATATGTTGAGACTAAACCACTTTGACTCATTCTCGAGTCAAGGTTAACCCTAACAAAATTGTGGCATACCTCTTGCCATTTTTTGGACTTTCTTGAGACTGTTAAGGTTTAGATGACCAAACCTCCTGTGTTGAAACTCTACTAGTGATCCATCGTCATGAACCAAGACTTTATGTTAAACAATACCTATAATTAATCTATATAGACCACCATCTCAGAATCCATTTCAAATCAACTTACTATCCTTAAGTTTATTGACAGTGCATCTACTTTTTCTTAACTTAACATCCATATCTTGGTCAGTAATAACACTTACTGAAAAAATATTCTTTTTAAGACCATGAACAAAAAAAAACGTTCTTAATAAGTGAAATACCTTCTCTTGGAATTCGAATAAGAATTGTGTCTATTCATTTTACTTCATGGGCTCAATTATCACCCAAGAACATCGATTCTCCTGATCTGTGTTACAACAAATTTTGCCTCACTCCATGCAACTTGCTTGGATGGCTTTCCATTTCTCTATGTAGACTTGAAGATCATTTTTTGTTCCTTCCAGATCCAAAAAAACATATTTTTCCACATATACGTGCTCTATTAGTTATACAACAAGCGTATACACATGTTTCTCCACTACAGCCTACATACATCGGGTTTCATGCTCAAAATTAAAAATTGTGTCGGGTTTCCATGCCATGTCACGAGATCCATGATCCTTGACCTTCCATATACTGGAAATGCTATGACTCGACCCTTCAGTTCCATTCGAAGGATATAAATTGATCCATATACAAGCCTTGATAGAGGAATTCAATTTTGAGATCAAAGACACTCCGCAAAAATTTCACTTCATATTGAGTTTGCATCCCTTTGTCTTTGAAAGTCTGAACTCATTGTTCATCCCCCAAGCTCTTCCTTCTTTGTGACGGAGAACCTCATTAAATCCTTTATATGAGATTGTATTTGGTGGAGGATTGAAGTGGTGGAGGCCCAGCTACAGGGACTTAGTTTCTCGGTTTCGATATGTGTCATTGCAGAAGTTTGTCACCTATGTACTTCTGTTGATTATTTTAATAGAAATACTCTTTTCTCATCTAGTTGATATCTTGAAAATATTCGAATTATTATTCCATGGGAATATTTGTTATGTATGTTAATGGATTATGCTAATCTATATGATAACATTATATTTTATCACCTAATCCTTGCATATCTTGATTGTTGAGGGCAAGTTGCATGTATAAAGCTTTGGGTTGTGTGCTCAACCATGGTCTTCTTTGAACATTCGGATGAGGTAGGCTCTTAGCCTTGTCTTATTAGCATTTCATTTATATAACATACTTGGGATTAGAGTTTATTTTTGCATTTCATTCCATCTGTTGTGGTTTACCCCTTTCCATAAAGAGATTTTCCTCGTAACAAAATTAGAGAACATACTGGGGAATGATCTCCTTTTTGGGGGTTTGGAGTGTTTTTCTCCCTGATTTGTTCTCTGTTAACCTAAGTTTCTTTGTTGCTTGTTGCTTGACAGCCTTGTTTTTACCTTGCATCTGAGTTTCTTGGCTTAAGCCTTGCCCTGGCAGTGTTTTACTGGGTATACATGGTTTTTCCCTTGACAGACGCATATATACGCGAGTTGTCTTCCTTTAGGGATCGTATATACATGATTTATACTCAAACAGTCGTGTACATCATCTCTTTAGTATTGTTGGATAAGTTTCATGTTTGTTAGGTGACTTTGGTTGGTTGTTGAGTCTTCTTAGGTCCCTGTCCTGACTGTTAAGTTCTTATAGAGTGATAGGAAGGCTTTTTATTGTTGAATTTTCAAGAATTTTTCTTTCTTATCATCTTTTTCATTGGTTGTCCTTGCACATTGGTCTGAGTGGTTTCTTCTTGGTGTCCTTCTTTTCTTGTCCTTTTTTCTTGCAGTAGGGTCTACCTATGAATTTGTTATTCAGTCCTTTCATTTTCTTTTCTTTATATCGAAAATACAAAAATATTTTCTTATTTACATTATGACATTTCCACTTTTGATTACATTGCATTGATTTTGACACATGTGGAGATATTGTTTTTCATTGAAATTGTAGAGATTGCATTGGAAAAATTGCATTTAGAAGTGTTATCCCCTGTCCTAGGGATAACTAAGGAGATCATGTCTTGAGGACCACAGGTCCTAGACATGGAGTGTCGAGAGCTAAACAACTTAAGCATGGCCCTAGAGGGCCCCTCTTTTCTTCAGTGCAATCCACATATCACCAACAACAATATTCATCACATTGAATTGGTCCTGAAGTGGCAGTGGGTCTCACCCCATGAGGTAATAAGTCTAGGTATCATGGTATGTATCACTATGATATTTAAACCACTTGAACATGTTGCATTGAATCTTTCTAGATTTCATAAGGTTTTCTTGACTTTATGCTCTTTTCCTTGTTCAAACCTAGGAGGGTCACATGGTTCCCTAGTAAGTTGGTTTCCCTTTAGGATAGGTTGTTACCTAGTGGATCTAAGAAGAGTCATTGCCCACTCCCTCCATCATTACCATTTTCCATCTTTATCCCCTCCATCTATCCACATTTTTGGGCATTGGGGAAGGCTCCACTTGGAAAGGGTTGTACCTTAACTCATGGGAAGAAGGGGATAAATTCCTAGGGGGAAATGTAGATGGAAAAAGTTAAGAGCCAAATTTAACCTTCGAGATGATTTTCCTAGGGATCCCCAAGAAAGCACTGAAACACTTCTCAACAAGAAAAGGGGAACCACATATGAATAAGACACTCAAGGAATTTGTTGGTGGATAGGAGGTCTCATCATGAGCTGACCTATTGTGACCATGAACATGTAGTAGTATGAAACTACCACCCAACTAGTCACCAAGCTAGGGTAGTGGCTGTTGGTTGCATGGCCAAGAGAAATGGGGTCTCATCACGAGCTAGCCTTCTCATTTCCATGAAATGTTTGTGGGTGACACTGCCACTAGATGGTCACCAAGCTAAGGAAATGGCCATCAACTCTTTCCTTGCAACATGAAGAAACAAAGTTAAAAGAAGAAAGAAAATATCAAAATAATAAATGGAAATCAGTGGGCTTGGAAACATTTTCATACATGACAAGGTGCATCTCACCCTCAAAAAAGGCACCCACAGGTGAGTGTTACATTTCCCTGCTATCACATGCACCCCATGCCCAAAAGTTTCCCCCTCACCATCTCATACACTTGCATTATTTGGATGAAGCTCCATTGGGGAAATGACCTTGACTTAAGGGAGACTAGCCCAATAGGACACCCTAAGACCATTCCAAACCCTAAACTTGTCAATTTGCATAATGTTTTGAGCATTTGTTTGGGTTTAGGGGGGTTTAATGCACATTTTTGGGCATTTTAATTATTATATGTGATTTATGTATTATGATGCCTATGACTTATGGACCCCTGGAGGGCGTACTTGTTATCTTTGCATGACCTTTCCCGGTGAACATGCACATAGAGAGATGACTAGCCAGACCTTCATGAGGGCTCAAAGCCCATTTGATGGATGTTGAGACCCCAACCAGGGGGAAGGATGAAGATGAAGGGGTTATGCCAAGAAGAAGAAGGATGTTTCCTTTGGAGGCACTTTGGTGGACCTAGACCCATGTTACTGTTACTTTTCCACTTAAAAGTTGTCTTTTGGAGGAATTGAATAGCGCCCATGTAGCCATGGACGTTTCTACATGCAGTGGTTGTCACTTTCGAGGTAATCCTGAGCTTATTGGCACGTGTGGGTACAATTTTGACCTTTGGAGGCCCAACGTTTCACTCCCAGAGCCTGATGTTCCATGACAGAGGTCCAACGTCACCTTAGAAGGGCATGATGTCACCCCTAGGAGGGTCTTTAAATGAAAATTTATTTTATTTTGTCCATAAATTAATTTTATAAGAAACTGGCCAGGTCGACCTGTCTTTTTTGACCTAAAAATTAATTAAGGTCAATTTTTTGTATAAATAAACAAAAAGTGACATTCATTTGGAGGATAACTCATCACACACAAGTGGTGGTCTACAATTTTCACCCTCTTTAAGGGCCATTGGCTGAAATAACTAGTGCACATCTCTTGGGAGAGCTTCATGGTGGTGTATTTTGGCATTTTTCATCATGGAATGGTCTTCAACTAGGGTTTGACTTGATTATTCTTGGTGAAGTAAGTAGAAAATCTGCATTTTTATTCATGCTATGGATGTTTGTGGTAAAATTTACTTGTTTCATGTCTAATATTATGAAATTGCTTGTTTAAACCCTAGGGGAGAAACAACAAATTCTTCTTTCTCCCTATAACTCTTCTACTAGCTCGATCTTGCCAATTATACATTTTATTGGGAGTGATTATTAGATCCCTAAAGTGCTATCTCTCTAGTAATCTCATTCTAATCTCATTCTAATCACCAAATAATTGTCTTTCAAAAAATCTAAGGAATGAAGGTACGCTAGGGCCTAGAAGTGCCTACTCTCTAGCAAAACATCCCTTAAATATTAAGATGCTTGAGGCATTGAAGTGCCAACACCTCTTGCATCTGCCTCTTCCCTTAGATAATAATTATCATTATATTATTTCCCAAGTGATATTGTTACTACTATTGACTCCATAAAACCCTAAAAGTCACTGATTTATATACTCTTGTAGATGAATGAGATCAAAACAAACTTTCAAACTATCTTCTTGAAACTCTCACTAACATTGACAACCTGTTGATGTTGCTATAATTGTTGCTATAGCCTTTATTTGCACTAAAACTAACCCATAAATTTGCACTAGCCTAGGTGTTATCATCCCAAGGCTCTAGTTTTCCTTTTGTTATTGTTCTAAGTGCAAAATTCTGAAGTTGTTTAAGGTTGATGTTGTTGTTGTAACTATTGTTACAACCATCATTGCAGCCCCTTAACATCCCTTAAACTGTCCATAAATCCAACCAACATTTGTATTAGGCAATTTACTATCAATATATACTACAATGTTTGTCTAATTGCTTAAACTAAGTACTTTTCTGAAGTGATTTTGTTCTTGCCATAATTATTATGTTATTGTTGTTGCAAGTTTTTTGAAAGCCTATTGAAGTCACTTATTGACTTGTTTTAAATCTTGAAATTGTGAGTGACAAAATACTATCAAATTTTCAAAGTCTCTATATCCTTTTTGTTATCACAACTTGCAATTTCTAGACATGTTGCTACTGCTATAAACTCTATCTTTTGTCTATACATGAGAGTATTTAAGTAGCATATTTATATATTGAAGCAACTGATTTGAAACATTGATATCATTTCTTATTGCTAACGTTTGTTGTTTCATTGGTAAAGGGAAGGTACCATTCATTTCCTTTTCCTTTTTCCCCTTTAAACTTTACCAAGTGATTTCTTTCCTTGAGTGACCTAGAGAGAGGGGTGGGTTTTACCTGTTTTTTTCACCCTTCAACCAACTAGGTCTTGGGACATCTCCCTTGGAGTGAGTTTATTCTCCTCCTAAATAGAAAGAGGTATCCTATTGGGGTGACAGTCATAGGACTACCTCTGTGTTACGTCAATCTAGTACCTACTTGCCTTTAGGCTTTGGGCAAGTATAGATTGTGCGATAACAAGAAATATACCATCTTTTTGAAATTCAAGACTAGTATTAAGCAATCTTTTTATATTTGCTTATTTTTATATGTTGAGTCATAATACCATCAGTTTCATGACCAAAACTCTTGAGTAAGAAGAATCCATTAAAATTAACGTTGATTAATTAAAATTGATTAGAAACAATTTTATTTTTCAAGGTACACAAACAAGTATAGGACATAGGGCCTTGGAATAGGATTTTGTGAGTAAACTTCTCCAAGGCTATTAAACTAATAATATGTGTCTGACCAGGGAGTGGTGAAATCCATTGTGTAATCAGTGATGTCGAGAGGCTCCGCTCACATCAGATTTAAGCATGACGTCAGGCAAAGTTGGTTGCAGAGATAGCCCTCTAATACCTTCTTATAATGAGATATATTTCTAGGGTTCTATTCATATTTGGGGGTCTTTCTAGTACCTTTACCTCCATGAGAGGCAGTGCATTTGAGATTTCAGGCTTTGTTACCCTACCCATACGGTGGACTGAACTTACGACTATTCTCCTACACATTGGTTATATTGTAGTGACTCTAGTTGCTTGAGAAAGGTAGCCACATAGGTTACTTGCAGGGGTTATTATGCAGGAACCCTAAGTCAGATAAGGGTCAGAAAACACACAAACTTTATGGAGGATTAGCTCTCTAGGGGGATCTGACTGACTACGTTGTTAAGCCCACGAGGATCCTTATAACTGACTCTAATATCTCTACTCTATTAAAGGGAATCTCAGGACCCTCTTGGGTGAGGCATACCTACTTTAGTTTGGGAGGTCCCTTTCATCCATTATATATTGTTTGTGTATTGGCCTTTTGCTTCATTTTGGTTTTCTCTTTAATTATTAGTTGGCCTTAGGATTTTGTATCGTGTCATGAGTTTTTGACTGCTATGGTTGGTGGAGCCCCTGTGACTCCCTCAGTTAGTGCTACCCATCCCATGGTCTCTGCTCAGTCCATGGGGGTGAATCCTTTTGTATTTCCCAATGGTACATTGAGTCATGATTCTCAGTCAATGCCTTGGGCCTCTAATCCTTTCTCTTTTCGTATTCCAGACATGAGTTCTCACTTGTCATCCTCTATCTCCTTGTCTTATGTTAATCCTAGTTTTTGGTATGGGGGAACGATTCCTATTTATTCTCACTTTTCATTTGGTTGGGGTCATATCCCTGAACCAACTCCCATGGTAGGAGGTTGGACTCCTCCTTCCTCTGGACCCGATTCTAGCTTCACTTTTCCAAGAGAAAGTGCTCAAATGGGTGGTCCTTCTACTTCTTATATCCCGTCCATATATCCTTCTTCCATTGTGCATGTTCTTAAGAACACTTTTCTTATGGAAAATCCCCCTTTGTCCTCTGGTGTTCAATCCGGAGGGAATCAGTTTCACAGTATGGGAAATCCCCAACACAAAGTTCCTTCATTGGGGGCAACGTATATAATCCTTATCATGTCTCTTTTGTGGGCATGATGCCCTTACAACATTTTATGAATCAGTTTGGAGGAGGATACTATCCTACCAGGTAGGGCCATGGTGTATACCAAAACCCTTCTTGGCCCGCAATCTCTCATAACTAGTATTTCCTGGGACCATGGTCTCTGATTCCCCAACCAGTCGCTGCAAGTCATGCTGGAAGCACAAGTCCAGTCATTGCGAGTCATTCTAGCATTAAGTCACCAACCTTTGCAAGTCATGTTGGAGACCTATCACCAGTCATTGCAAGTCATGTTGGGGGAATTAATACGATTGAGAAGTCTATATGTATAGGACATAAGCCCAAGTTCCTTTGTATACTTTGCAAAGTAGATCATCTAAATCATTTGTGCCCTGCTACTATTGTGGTACAAGAAGCGCAGTCCTTGTCTGATAAACCTTTCGGTTTTGAGTCATATTTGGCCTTCTTTTTTTAATACAGTGGTTGCGCCGATGCATTCTTCGGCTGACACCTCTCTCGCATCATGTTCAACCAATGGTCATGCTGATGAAATATTCGACCGAAAACACTCCTCTTTTGGGGAGTGATGCGTCTCTTGACCTTATTTTCTATCATACTATTCAACCAGTGGTCGTTCCAATGCAATCTACGTCTAACACCACTCTTGTTTGGGTAGTGATGTGTCTCTTGACCTTGTTGTCTCGTATCCTATTCAACCAACAGTTGAAGAAGTGGTCGTGCCAATGAAATCTTCGTTCGATCTCACTCTTCTCTTGGAAAGTGAAAAGTCTAAGGAAGTCACATTGTCGATGCAATCTTCGGTCAATCCCACTCTTCTTTTGGGGGGTGATTTGTCTTTTGACCATGTCCTTAGCATTTCTAGTTCTTTACCTTCTAAACAAGGGAGAATTCCACTCTCTTCAAGTATACTCCCTCTAAGTCCTAGGATGGTTTCCTTTCATTGGAATGATCTTGTAGAGCCTCTCCTTCCTTCTTTTTCACCCTTCCAAATAATGTGAATTCGTTGATATATTGTAGATGAGGGATTATCTGCAAGTATTTGATCCTCCTCGGCTTGGAAAGTTTTGGGTTCTCCCAAGATTGTGTCAGCTACCTTTGAGTTGCTAAATTTCAACATAAGTCCTTCACGGGAGCTCTGGCCTCCCCCATGATATGATGCTTAGAACAACATCCTTGAGTCTTATTTAAGCTCTTTTCTAACTCCCGAAAAAATGAAAATATTTTTGAGTGAACTTTTATCTTTCACACTCAATAAATGTATTTGAAATGACATCTATTTGGTATAAGTTTAACCCTTTTCAAGACCAAGTAGAATACTTAAAAAAAAGGAATACTCTAGTCACTATTGTCTAGAAGAGTTCTCCTGGGTATTATTTTATACTTTTTTGGGACTAGGGGACTAAGTCTATGAAAAAGGACATTTTTTGGAGTTAAATTGTAATTGCATTCCATCATCCTGCTTGCAGTATTGAGCCTATTTATGGTTCCCTCTTTCTCGTTATAAACCTCTTACCTTAGAAATTTGCATCACTAGCCAAGAAGAGCCTTCTATATATCCTTTGCATATTGACACCCTTTACCCTAAGAAGAAACGTTCCCCCGAGTGTCCATTCCCTGCATGCACTTCTTTTCATTGAGAATAGGTATGTTCTGTTGCTTACTCGTGACACTCATTTCCTCTCCTCTATCATAGCATTTATTTTCCTATGAAAAAACAAAAACATATGGGCAGGAAAAGAATATTATCTCATATCAGCAGCAGTTGTGTCGCCTTTGAATAGAGCACAAACTTTTGAGTCCATTTTCATCCAAATTTTTGGTTTAGCATGACCTAAGGAAGTTAAGGTCGTTACTTAGAGTTTACTCCTCCGACTGGTTATTCTTCCAGTCCCTATGGATATTTTGTTGATGCCTCATGCATCACAAATTTTTATCATCAAGTCTATGCTTCCTGAGTTATCCATATGTCTCATGCTCTTGTTCAAAAGAAGTCCGCAAGCCTGTGTCGGTCATTTCTCATAACTCTTGACTTTGCATGTCGTTCATACCCTCAGTGTATCTTAGAGTCACATGAAGTCATAGTCCTACCATGCACCTTGGTCCTACTTTCATTATGTGTAAGTAACTAACCTTGAACCCAACAATTGACATTTCCTCATTCGTCGCTGACTGGGGGGTTTCCCTTGTATTCGATGGAACGATATATTTTCACACATTGGGATTCATGTAGTGTCTTGGAATCCATTATCCTTATTGGTGGTTTCCTCACCTTTGTAGGTATTTTTCCTTAATGGATGATATTCATAGGGTATCTTGCATGCACTAATTGCATCTGGTGCATGTGAGGGATGCACAGGGTCGTTGGTTTGTGAACATCCTATTCATCTGATCTCCTCCTAATCATCAAGCTATTTATTTGTACCTCGTGATGAATGATGAGAGAATCCATAATGCTCTCCTTTCAGTGGGTCTCCTTCCATCAACTTCAACTCATCTGTTCTAGAAGTAAGACCTAGAGTTCTATGAGTGTCAAGTTATCCCACCATAGACATTTGGGAATACGTCAATGTCTCCTAATCGATGGATTCTTCAAGTGTTCGACCTCAAAACATTTATTCAAACTTATAGAATGCACTCGGTGCCTTGATACCTACTTTCATTATCGGTAGGTTGTCTTGTGTTTGTTGACGGTATACCTTAATGACTGATAATCAAACGAAGTCTCATTGTGTTCGACCTCAACTCCTCTATTCACATAATGTAGACTTTCACCTTCAACGGATAGTGTATAATACCTCCATCTTATAGTAGCAACATTCATCATCTGTTGTTATCTTTCATTGGACTAGTACCTATATGACTTCGGTGATCATGAAAGATCATATTGTTCTCCATTGTATACATATATCTTTAGATTGATTTTGAGACTGGATTCCACTATGACTTGTTTGTGACTATGACATATGTCCACTTTGTATTTCCTATTCATGGCCATGAACAACTATTTGATATATTTCTACATGGATCTGCAGTGTAATTCAGATTGGCATCCACGTCTACAAAGTCATTATGGATTGTAATATTCTCGTGAGAAACTAGTACATCCAACTGAGTCTTAATTACTCCACTTCTTGGAATTATAATGTATTTCAACCATCGCAGATAGTCCTCTGACCTCACACATTAGGGGGCATCTGTTACAACAAATTTTACCTCACTCTATGCAACTTGCTTGGATGGATTTACATTTCCCTATGCATACTTGAAGTTTATTTTTTGTACCTTCTAGAGCCAAAAAAACATATTTTTCCACATATACATGCCCTATCAGTTATACAATAAGCGTATACGCAGGTTGCTCCACTACAGCCCGCGTACATCAAATTGTTGGTTGTGGAGCTTGATTGTCTTCCTAGTTTAGTGGTCTTTGTTTTCAGTCGTGTTTATACCCCATGGAGACTGTACACCCCTCCATGCGGGGGGTTGCGGGGGGGGCTTGCCCCCCCTATAGGGTCCGGGGGGTAGTGGGGATTCGGGGGTGAAGTCTTTGAAGGAAAAATTTCCTTGTAAATGTATATTGTAATTTCATAGTAAATTTGGACCATTCATTATAAGGTCGCAGATTTGATGCTACAGATTATGTTAGGGTTTTTTTCCCTAAAAGGAAACCCTATTTTATGACGAAATTTTATTAAGGTTGTGTATTGTTGTGATTATTGTATTATGAGAGAAAGAAGAGGAAGTTACAGCGGGTGTGTTGTAGGTTGTATCCCTTTATTTTGCTAGATAAGAAAAAGGAAGGACCTAGAAATTTCTCTGGTGGACGTAGCCCACACTAGGTGAACCACATATATTTGTGTCTCTATTGTATTGTGTATATTTTGTGTTTTATTTATGCATTTGTTTTATTTTCTTTCTCTGTGATCTTGTTTTTATAACAATCGGTATCAGATTGAAAGGTAACTCAAAGGAAAACATGGTTCCTAGTTCGAGTGGGAGAAATGGCCGAACATGGAAAGTTTAGGGTCGAGAAATTTAATGGCCAAAACTACCAGTTAAGGACGATGCAGATGGAATATTATTTATATCGGAACAATTTATTCCTACCATTGGGAGGAACAACAAAGAATTTGATGGCCATGAAGGATGAAGAATGGGAGGTTGTTGATAGAAAGGCACTAGGAATGATACGACTGATCCTAGAAGTGTCGATGGCTTTCAATATTTCGAAAGAAAATATAATGAAGGAGATGATGGATGCATTGGATAAACTATATGAAAAACCATCGACATCCAATAAGGTATTTCTAATGAAGCGATTATTTAATATGAAGATGTCATAAGGTGGGTCTGTTGCAGATCATTTAAATAAATTTAATACGGTTGCTAATCAGCTAAGTTCTGTAAAATTGGACTTTGATGATGAGGTCATGGATCTTCTACTCTTGTGTTCATTGCCATAAAGTTGGAATGGCTTGGTCATGGATGTCGGTAACTCTGTCTCTAGTAAAAAAACTCTAAAATTTGATGATGTTGTTGGCGTTATCCTTAACACGGAAATGCGATGGAAAAGCATAGGTGAGACATCAGGTAATGTATTAAACATGGAGAATGGGGGAACACAAAAGGATAGAGGAAAGGAATCAGGGAACTGTGGGAATTCTAGGAAGGGAAGCTCCAAATACAGACTAGAAAAGATAGAGTGTTGGAATTGTGGGAAGAAAGGACATCTGAAGAAAGACTGGAGAGCTCCAAAGAAACAAAGAGGTGGATAGCAAGAGAAAAAATAGGAAGCAAATGTAACAGGTGTTGTGTTACAAGATGATTTGATTCTTTCTAGAGATAATATTTCTGAGTCTTGGGTAGTAGATTCAGGGGCTTCATTTCATGCCACGCCCCATAGGAAACATTTTTTAGATTATGTTCAAGGTGATTTTGGACAGGTTCATTTGGGTGATGATGCACCATGCAAAATTGTTGGAATGGGTAAGGTACAAATAAAGCAAAAGAATGGAAACCAATGGTTTTTGAAAGAGGTAAGACATGTTCCATATCCAAGGAAAAATATAATTTCAACAGGGAAGTTGGCAAGTGAAGGATGTATATCCATATTTACAGATAAGGATGTATATTCATATTTACAGATAATGTGTGGAAGGTCACAAAAGGATCATTGGTGATAGCAAAAGGAGAGAAGGTAGGTAGATTGTATTTATGTACTGGTAATACTGACTCTTCTATATCTTTATCTTCTGTAGGAGTGGATACAACACTGTGGCATCATAGGATTGGACACGTGAGTGAGAAGGGGATGCAGATTTTTCAAAAAAGAATTTTTTTTCCATATCTTAAACAAATTGATTGGGATTTCCGTGAGCATTGTGTTTATGGAAAACATAAGAGAGTAAGATTTCTCAGAGTTGGAAAAGAAAAGAAGAGTGAAAGGTTAGATCTTGTGCATACATATGTATGTGGACCAGATCAAGTATCATCTCTTGGTGTCTCTCATTATTATGTTACTTTTATTGATGATGCAACTAGAAAAACTTAGGTTTATTGCATTCGATAAAAATCTGATGTTTTTAATACTTTTAATAAATGGAAATCTTTGGTTGAGAATGAGACAGGAAAAAGGTTGAAGTGTCTCAGATCACACAATGGAGGTAAATATTGTAGAAAGGAGTTTGATGATTACTATTCATAGAATGGGATTCGTAGAGAGAAAATAGTTCCAGGAACATCACAAGAAAATGGTGTGTCAGAAAGGATGAACAGGACAATCATGAAGCATGCAAGGAGTATGAGATTGCAAGCTGGGTTGTCCTTACAGTTTTGGGTAGATGTTGTAAATATTTTTGTTTACTTAATAAACAGAGGACCTTTAAGATCTTTGGATGGTAGCATTCCAGAGGAGGAATGGATAGGTAAAAAGGTAAACTATTCATTTATGAAGACATTCGGTTGTGAAGCATTTGCCCATATTGATAAAGAAAATAGAATAAAGCTTGAAGAAAAATCCAATAAGTGTACATTTATTGGATACAGTGTTAATGATTTTGGTTATCACTTATGGGATTATGAAAATAAAAAAAATCATTAGGAGTAGAGATGTCATATTCAATGAAAAGGCCATGTACAAAGATCAGTTGCAGGGAAAGAAACATGAAAAAGAAAAACCAGAATACACAGTGCTTGATGAGATCACTGAAAAAGAAATTCCAAAGGTACCAGAAAATCAAAATGTACAACAACAGGAGCAACATGTACCTCAAACTCCTACAAGTGTTGTTAGAATATCTACCAGGTTAAGTAGGCTCCCTGAAGGATACTCTCCTTCATTGTATTATTTATTATTGATTGATTCTGGTGAACCAGAATGTTATGAAGAGGAAATGTAGGTAAACACTAAAAATAAGTGGGAGAAAGGCATGAAAGAGGAAATGGATTCCTTGGTAAATAACCAGACTTGAGACTTGGTTCAGTTTCCTACAAGAAAAAGAGCATTGCAAAATAAATGGGTTTACAGGTTGAAGGAAGAGTATGGAGAAAAAAAGTAGTACAAGGCTAGACTTGTTGTAAAGGGGTTTGCACAAAAGAAAGGTATATATTTTGATGAAATATTTTCTCCTATTGTTAAAATGACTTCAATTAGAACTATTTTAAGTCTTGTGGCAATAGAATATTTTCATCTTGAACAGTTAGATGTAAAAGCAACTTTTCTCCATGGGGATTTGGATGAAGAGATTTATATGCAGCAACCACAGGGGTATGAGGTCAAAGGGAAGAAAAATTTGGTATGCAGGTTGAAGAAGATATTGTATGGCCTAAATCAAGCTCCAAGGCTGTGGTATTTGAAGTTTGACAGGTTTATAACAGAACAAGGTTATAGTAGATGCCATTCTAATCATTGTGTTTATTTTAAAAGCCTAGAAAATGGAAGCTATATTATCTTTCTATTGTATGTAGATGGCATGCTTGTTGCATGGTCTAATATGGAGGATATAAATGTGCTCAAGAAGAAATTAGCTAATTAATTTGCGATGAAGGATTTGGTTGTTGCAAAGAAAATCCTTGGTATGAGAATAACAAGAGATAGGAAAAATCGCAAATTGACATTGTCTCAGGGTGAGTACATAGAGAAGGTGATGGTGAGGTTTAGAATGTAGAATGCAAAACCAGTTAGTACACCTTTGGCTAGCCATTTCAAATTAACTAAGGAAATGTGTCCCAAGACATAGGAGGAGATATAATACATGTCTAGGGTCCCTTATTCATCAACAGTTGGTAGCTTGATGTATGCGATGGTTTGCACAAGACCAGATATTGTACATGCAGTGGGAGTTGAGAGCAGGTATATGAACAATCCAGGTAAATAAAATTGGGAGACAGTAAAGTGGATTCTCAGGTATTTGAGAGGTATTGTTACTCATGCATTATGTTTTCGAGTTTTAGACATTGTTCTATAGGGATATGTTGATTCAAATATGGTAGGTAATAAAGATAGCAGGAGGAGCACCACAGGGTATGTTTTTACTATAGGTGGAACAACAATAAGTTGGATTTAGAAATTGGAAAAGGTTGTTGCATTTTCAACAACATAAGCAAAGTATGTTGTTGCTACAGAGGCTAGTAAAGAGATGATTTGGTTATAAAGGTTTATGGAGGAATTGGGAAAGAAGCAAGAGAATAGTAGGTTGTACAGTGAAAGTGAGAGTGCCATTCATCTTGCAAAGAACTCATTCTTCCATTAAAATACTAAGAATATACAACTCAGCTACCATTTCATACAATCTGTCTTGGAAGATGGAAATTTGAAGTTGGAAAAGATTGATACTAGCCAGAATCTTGCAGACATGTTAACAAAGGGAGTAACTAGGGACAAATTGAGTTCCTTCTCAGTTTCAGTTGACCTTCAAACATGAAGGTGAAGATCAGAAATTTTTCAGGTCCAAGAAGGATCATAGTCCAACAAATAAAACATCGATGGTGTTGTTGTGATCGGTTTCCAAGTGCGAAATTATTGGTTGTGGAGCCTAATTATCTTTCTGATTCAGATGTCTTTGTTTTCGTCCTTGTTTATACCCCATGGAGACTATACACCCCTCCACGCGGGGGGGTTGCAGGGGGGATTTTCCCCCCTGTGGGGTCCAGGGGGCCCATCCCCTCCATTGAGGGCTCTAAGGGCCAGCAGCAGTTCGGAAGCGAAGCCCCCGAAAGAAAAATTTCCTTGTAAATGTACATTGTAATTTCATAGTAAATTTGGACCGTTCATTATAAGGTCGCAGATCTGATAGTAGAGATTATGTTAGGGTTTTTTTCCCTAGAAGGAAACCCTCTTTTATGAGGGACCTGTATTGCAGTTGTGTATTGTTGTGATTATTGTATTCTGAGAGAGGAGACTGCAAGAGAAAGAAGAGGAAATTACAGCGGGTGTGTTGTAGGTTGTATCCCTTCATTTTGCTAGATAGTGAAAAGGAAGGACTTGGCAATTTCTCTGGTGGACGTAGCCCACACTAGGGGAACCACATATATCTGTGGCTCTATTGTATTTTGTATTTTTTTTTGTGGGGAAATTCTACCCTACGAACTAACAAGCTAGGGCTTAAACTTGCATGTAGATCATGACCCTTCAGAAATTACTTTTAGCCTTCTACCCCAAACCTAAAACCCTTTTTCACATGCAAACATGGAAAGAACCTACTAACCTTTTTTATCGACGTTTGGTGTAGATCCTTCGTTGCGCTTTATCCTCTTGCTTCTGTTGCTCCTTCCAAAGAAGATCCTGCAATCAAAATAAAACACTACGCATGCATGCTATTGTTCTACCAGAGGGTTAGAGATTAAGCATAAATCGAATAAAACGTATAGCACTTGTGCATTGGGACGGGAAAAGTATTATTTATTAATCTCAATATGAATCAACTTACAATGATAATAGAGATCGGCCACCGTTCCTTGATCCTGATCCTGGGCTCCTCCTCTTCTTTGTCCTCCAACTGCTTTGCTTGAATTCTCCTAAAGCTTGAGGAAAGGCTAAAGGGTTGGGACAAAACGGATTCGGCAATTGGGAAGAGTTTATTTGCTATGATTTTCCTCCTTCAAATAGCACCCCTACCCCTTCTTTTATAGGCTAGAAGGAGCTAGGGTTTTGGACAAACTCTCAGCCATGCATGGCTGGGAGTTCCAGTTAACTGACCCAAAGCTTTTCGTTCCATCGGCAACTTTCCTGTTTTTGTTCTTTGCTAGGTAAACAAGGGCTGTAGTGGGCCAGCCAGCGTTCCAACGCGTGCAGTATAAAGCCTTCCAGTATTCCAATGCACCCAGTAATGGGTTAGGGCGCGGGTTACTTGATTTAAGAGGTTTTTCAAGAGTTTGTTCAGCATGGCTTTGGTAAGGAAGGGGTATGAGTTGGCCAGATTCCAGGTAAGCATAGATGGTGCAATTTAGGGTTATAACAGATTCCCCCTAATGTGTGAGGTCAGAAGAGCATCTGATGGCTGAAATACATTACCAATTCTTTACCAATCTGTACTGATATGTTGAATGAGTGAGCCCAGGAATCAGGAATCAGGAGGTGTCGTCTGCAAAAAATCTCAAATGTCTCACCGAGGCGGGCATACCCATGCTCGGAATAGAAAAGAACCATGGCTACCAATCAAAAACACTATAGATCCATGTCAAATAACTATGAGGAGTAGCCATGAATAATACACAGCGGAGCTACATCTCGAAATCAGAAAGATATACATATAAAGTATCCATCTCCCAGAAGCTGATTCGACCTGATGGCTGTACTTCAGAGCTCGAGCAACAACTT
>JZKD02S0216991.1:660959-673468 GCA_000966675.3 Picea glauca
GAAGCTCGGTGATTTTTCATGTTTAGAGAGTCTAAAAAAGCATAAAAGGAAACTCCATTGGGGTACCTTTTTCGACAATAGTCTAGTTGGTTCGAAAAAGGGGTAAACTAGCACCGATTAGACATCAATTCAAAACCATTTTAACAAGTGTGACAAGGACAAGATCACTCGACTATTTTTTCAATTTTAAGGAGTCTGAAAAAGATTAACTATGGACTCCGTCAGGAATGTTCTTCTAGACCATTTTAATGAGTGTGAAAGAATAAGGTCACTCGGTGATATTTTCAATTTTAGGGAGTGTGAAAAGATCTTAACTATGGACTCCGGGGGGTTTTTTTTTTCCGTAAATTTAGTCCCTCAGGCCCGAAAAAGGAATAAAATCTTACTTGAGGATACTCTTCTAAAGAATTGGAATTTGATAGAGTATTCCTTTGTTCGTACAGTTGACCATCCGGACCGAAAAAGGGGTAAACTACCGCCGGACAGACATGACTTCAAATTTCAGTTTAACGAGTGTGAAAGATCACAAGATCGCTCGGCAATCTTTTCATGTTTAGAGGGTCTAAAAAGGGCTTAAAAGGAGACCCATTTAAGGAACGTTCTTCTGGACCAGTTTAACGAGTGTGAAGAAACAAGGTCACTCAACAATATTTTCATCTTTAAGGAGTCTGAAAAGGGCTTAAAGAAGACTCCATAATAGTTACTTTTCTCAGTTAATCCAGATGAGATCAAAAAGCATAAATGCAGTCTCGTCGGATGTTGCTTTCGGATCTCAAAGTGAACTTGAAAAACAAAAAAGTTAGCTCATGATAGACTCTTTGTGGTTCGATGCCTGGCATCTCCTCGAGGGAGTTGTATGCTCTGACAAAAACATTGTCTATGACGCTAGGGGTTCTGGAAATATTGATAGGTATAGTTTCAGCAATAGTCGCCATATTTCCCTCAGCATAAATTTCCTGTGTAGCTAAGAGGTTAATCGGTCATGGCTGATATCCCATCATGGTGATAGTAAATTATCCTGCCTCAATTCGGTGTAACTCTGGGAGGAAATGTGATCTGTGATGAAGATCTTCCCAATGTTTGTCCGGACTAGTCATTGCTTCGATTACTGCTTCGTCAGAAGGCAATACTAAGTCTAACGGATTGGTGTTGGCGAGAGAACCCTGAGCCTAGACAGGCTCTAGAAGTGGATCCAACTCGTGTGTGAGAATTAGATCAGGAGTAGCTGAAGCTTGCTAGACTAAAGAGTACTCTACTTCAGTGGTCGACAAGGGCATGGACATGCCAGCGTGCCCTGTCTCATCCATCGTGGCTGATGGGGAAGGAAGAATCCATGGATCCTGAAAGTAAGTCGTGTGGAACGACGAAACATGAAAAATCTCAGCCTTGTGGTGAGTCCATATAAACTTGGCATCGCCATGAGGAGGTGGGTAATCGAAAGTTCCCATCAAAGATGGGCACAAACGAACTCCTACATTAATGACACTGGCTTGAGGATTATCAATCATGGGAACCGTGGATGCCCCCAAAGCTGGGTTAGGTCTAGAGAAGGACAATTGATCTATGGTCACTATCCGGCCTTCGTGTGGGAACAACAAGACTCAGAAAACTGTAGCAACCACCGCTTGCATTGCGTAAGTCCAACTACGACCTAACAAGAGATTATAGTAGAGGGGGGCATCGACTACCTCTACCTCGACGCACACCGTCTTCCCTCCTAACTGCACAGGGAAAGAAGGAATGATGCCATGTGTTCGGAAAGAATGACCGTCGAACACAGTAAGGAGAGTAGGTGATGGAGACAACTCGTGTTGACTAATCGCTTTCTAGCATGCTAATGACATAACGCAAGTCGAAGCACCCTCGTCAACCACCGTGCGGAAAATATTTCGTGTAAAAGTTTTCTTGGGATGAGCCACTACTATCTGAAACGCGACGTGGTAAGGCAGACGAGGTTTAAAGTCAGTGGTATCTAACATGATGGTACCTGGGTTACAAGTCTCAATAGAGCCTAAAGCAGTCAACAAGGCTTTTCTCTGAGCAGGGCAACTTTGGAGGACCTCCAAAGCGGACATAGCATAAGGGGTTTGGGATAAATCTTCCACCATAGAGTAATTATGGGCGGCCCTTGTGTTTGGATTGTGAGAAGCTCTCTTAAACACACCTTTTGGAATGCGTGTCATTGTTTCACCCAACATCTTCTCGATCTGTAGAGGAAGAGATGGGATCTCGGCTTCTTTTCCCTTCTCAGAGGTGCTTGGTTTACTATAATCGTGTGCTCTAGTCATTATCAAAGCATCACCCCTAACCATGTATACATTCGCGGAAGAAGAATTGTTTGGGGGAGGGCAAGTTTCTTGGCTGCCCCCCTCAACACTTGTAGAGGCTTGAGTTAAATTTTGCCCATGCTGAAAGGGATTAGTCAACACAGCTTGTTGTTGTTGTCTGACAAACTTCTGGGCCTCTGCAAGTTGAGGGCATAGATGGGTCGGGTGGTCTTCCGCACACAAGTTGCACGGATACCTCACCTTCCTCTTTTCCGTGGTTCCCTCGCCAGCATTATCAGTGGGTTTCTTATCCCCCTTACCCTTCTTGAGTTGTTTTTTCTTCCCTTCAGGCTGTTGGGTGGCCTTTGGGTTAGTCGTCTGTACGGAGTGTACTTCTGACGTTTGGGTAGGAGAAGCAGCCAAAGCAGTATTCTGGCTGGCCACTGAGTGTTGTATAGATAACTGCTGCAATTGTTTTGTCAATTCCTCAGCAGGCTTAGTTTGTGCCGAACCAATGATACCGTCAGCATGTGGTCCGGCTCTCTGTCTGGTTTTATCAAGAATCGATCGTGGTGCATCCGGTAGGATGTTGTACAATAGACCGGACTGAAAATAGATAAGCTCAAACTGTTGAGCCCTCATGATGGCATCTTCCTCGGAGAAAACCCCTGAAGTCACGACGTCTTTGGATAACTATGGAACTAAAGACTTAAGGAACCACTCAAGAAGGAATGCTGGTGGGATGGGTACCTTGATAAGACTCTTTCAACGTCGCCACTCTCGAATATGATCCGAGATATGGTTCATTGTCATCTGCTCGAAATTGGCTAGCAACTCTGTGCCGGCGTCGTATCTCACAGGTAACTGGAAATGGTTAAGGAAAGCCATCGCCAGTTCACCAAAAAAAGAATATCGTGAACGATCAATCTCTATGTACCATTTCGTGGCACTCCCAATAAGAGTGTGTTGAAACAATCGCAACTGGATGGAGTCATCTTTCAGTGAGTTAGATGAACACCAAAGGTGGAAAGTAGTCATGTGATTACCTGGATCTTCGTTAGGTTTAGCCTCGAACTTTGGAATGTATGAAGGCAACTTCGTTGGCATAGGAGGCCAATGCAGATCGTGACAGATAGCATCATTTAACAACTGTGTCAAATCGACAAGTGTAACGTTGCCAGGAATGGTAGTTTGGGTTTTTGCTGATAGCCTGGATAAAAGGGTCCTGGAGTTTGACTGGCACCAGGTTGTCAGGAAAAGTTTGGCTACTCACCCGGGTTCTGGTAGAAACCATGGCCCTGACCAGTGTAAGGGTTTTGCATCTGAGGTGACATCATTGGCTGATTCCCCATGAAGGACATAGGATGTTGGCCATTCATCATGTTTGACGGACTTTGGGAAGGATTACCCCATACCAGTCCCGAGGGGAGAGGCATAGAAGTCTGTCCGGGGTTCCATTGACTATGGAAAGAATTACCCCAGAGCGGCATTCCAGATGAAGGAACGGATCCTTGTCATGAGTTCCAAGGTCCTGGTATATGTGCCCCCAGCGTAGGAATAGTACCCTGTGCCGAAGTAGACTGTCCAAAAATGGGTGTGCCCCCAGATGGGAAAGCAGTGGATGCGAAAGTGTTATTACCAAATGTCTCGTTCCAAAAAAATGGTGACGAACCTACCAGCAAAGTTTGCGCAGGTGTTCCTTGACTCCCGGCTCCAAATGAACTCGTGTGTGCAGGCTGCCCAGCGGACTGCTGATGCAATCCACCAAGCAAAGGGAACGAAGGAGAGATATGACCTCCAGCGTAAGGAAAAGCATTGAAAGGGACAGGAATGCCCCCAAATTGACCTCGGAGAGGAGCGTTAGAGCTCCCTGCCCCCAGACCCAAAGTCTGTAAAGTGGAGGAAGTGAGTGTAGGACTTGTACCTAAACTAGGCATACCGTATGAAAACGAAGGGCCGGTCACACTAGGTGTGTAAGGAGGTGTGGCTGCCGCGATAGATGGGGTCGGTCCACTGTGCGACATAGTTGCAGCCAAGACCATGGTGGCCCGGACCGCCGACAAAGGCAAGTTAGGAGAAGCTTCTCCTGTGGTAGCAACAGTGATGGGAATAGAAGAATTCTAAGAGGAAGTAACAGAGTTTGGTTCCATAACTGGGTTAGGCACTGACAGGCATTTGTAAAATTGAATTGGCACAATAATGTCCAGCCAAGTATCAGTGGATGGGGTTTCAACTACGCCAATATTGGTGGTTGACTCCTCCGGGATTTGTTCGGGCTCAATGGTTTGAAACCCGGTTGCTTCGAAAGACCCTTGTTGGTCTAGCTTCCGCTTGAATGGTGGCGGGGGTGGCGCCAATATAATCGACGGCAGGCCAAGAAGCCTTCGTGACCGGCAGCGCTATGAATCCCCCACGGTGGGAGTAGCTTCACGACAGGCCACGGTATTCTACATGTGCAAATAGTAACACTCACTAAAATAAAGCCCCTAGAAGATAAATCAAGCAAACACTAAACTAGTTGGAAGAACAGTTACAACAACCAACACTAGAGCAACTTACCGGTGCAAGTGCAACTGGAAAACGAAAGCACCCTCTGGGTATACTCTACAAAGCGTGGCTAGATGTCTGTCCTAGGTACCACGATATACCCCCGCAGTCACCTGTGTATGTCCCTAGAAAAGATTGGCAACTAGTTTTCCAGCACGCGAACAGTCACCAGGCGGGTACAGTCGATAGTCAGGTAGACCACAATGAGCAGGGTATCAAGCTAGAAACCTGTCAAGGGTATCGAGAGCAAATGGTCCGGAAGACAACTGAGGACCTCGAATAGATTCGAGACCCACGAAGCTCCGTGGAAAATGCAAACGACGGAATCCCTTAACCAATCCTCGATATGTGTTCTCCACTACACTCGATCCAGCTTTGGAGGGGTTATCTCCGCTACCTTTCCTTACACGACCTCGTGTTTAGCCCCTGTGTTAGAGGGGGGTCCCGGATAACTTTCACACTACTGGACTTCTACACTCCCTATTGATAGACTCCAATGTTTGGTTTAAGTGGCCTTGGAGAATTTACTCTCCAACCTATTCCAAGGCCCTAGTCCTAAGCTAGTGTATGCACCCTACAAACAAAAAGTCTAATTGATTTTAATTAGCATTGCTTTTAATGGGCTTTTTAAGTCTCAAGGTATGAAAGTGAAACTGATGGTGTGTAAAGACTCAAAGAAAAATGAACAAGAAATGCTTGGAAACAAAAACTTTTACAAAAAATGCAAAAACCAACAACTTTTCAACAAGAAAGACTTCTTTTTCTTTTGGAATTTTCTAAGATTTCATGCAAAAACTTATGAAAAAAGACTTCTTCCTAGCTATTGATGCAACAACACAATCTTTAAACCAAGAAGAAAATGAAACAAATTTTATTTTCTTTTATTTAATTGCAAAATGACGCAACAAGGGAAAATGATAACAAGCACAAAACCAAGAGAACGAAAATAAAACTCTGGCTTAAAGCACAGATCGCAAAAGAATCAGAGAAAAGATGCGAAAAAGCAATCAAGAAAACACTAATTCTAACACTTGTCTAAAAACCATAAAACAATTTTTTTTTCTCTTTTGTCTTTTCTATCAAAAAATCAACTAATAAAAGCACAGGCCAAGGATAAGAGGTCCTAACTTGCTGACTGTGCAGCCCCAGACTCCAACCCCTGAGAGGAACACTTCTCACCACAAGAGGGGATGACTGCCCCACCCAGGCTGAAAAGAAACCAATCAAGCCCGCGACTCTCACTGAAACAGCACGCGTGCAAACACGTGCTGAGCTATAACAGCGTGCGGGTACCCACGGGCTAAACTTAAACAGGTTGCGGGTCTATATAAAAGCTAAGACAAAACAACACACAGGCAGCCCAGACCTGAAAAAGGCCTCTGGTATTGACAACCAGGGTCTCTAAATAGCTTGGATGCTTCTACTTTAACAGAAAAAGAAAATGAATGCAAAGAATAACCAACACAATAAGGCAGACTGAAAACAAGATAGTAAACTAGCAAGACCCAGACAGGATCTAGAAAGCCCCCTGAGAAGGTAAACTTCTGACAGAGAAGAGGAGACTGCCTCTCAAGCTTTCTGAGCCTTACACGCTACTGAAACCTCTGCAGCAAGCATTCAAACGTGGGCTACAGAAGGTTAGGGCGTGGGTTACACGCGTACAGGCCTTTTGCAGGCCGCGTGTACCTCTGTGTGTCCCGATAATAAATGTCAAGCAATAGTCAAGGAAAAATTGGTATTAAGAACCAGGTTCCCTGCTAGCTTTGACCTAACAGAAAACAAATAAACAAAGAAACAAAAACTCTACTTCTTTGAACTACCCAAAAACCTTTAACTAAATCCGGAAACCCTAAGAGTAAATCTCCCCAGTGGAGTCACCAATTCTGTTGTGGGGAAATTCTACCCTACGGACTAACAAGTTAGGGCTTAAACTTGCATGCAGATCATGACCCTTCAGAAATTACTTTTAACCTTCTACCCCAAACCTAAAACCCTTTTTCACATGCAAACATGGAAAGAACCTACTAACCTTTTTTATCGACGTTTGGTGTAGATCCTCTGTTGCGCTTTATCCTCTTGCTTATGCTTCTCCTTCCAAAGAAGATCCTGCAATCAAAATAAAACACTACGCACGCATGCTATTGTTCTACCAGAGGGTTAGAGATTAAGCATAAATCGAATAAAACATATAACACTCGTGCATTGGGACGGGAAAAGTATTCTTTATTAATCTCAAGATGAATCAACTTACAATGATTATAGAGATCAGCCACCATTCCTTGATCCTGATCCTGGGCTCCTCCTCTTCTTTGTCCTCCAACTGCTTTGATTGAATTCTCCTAAAGTTTGAGGAAAGGCTAAAGGGTTGGGACAAAATGGATTCGGCAATTGGGCAGAGTTTCTTTGCTATGATTTTCCTCCTTCAAATAGTACCCCTACCCCTTCTTTTATAGGCTAGAAGGAGCTAGGGTTTTGGACGAACTCTCGGCCATGCATGGCTGGGAGTTCCAGTTAACTGACCCAAAGATTTTCGTTCTGTCGGCAACTGTCCTGTTTTTGTGCTTTGTTAGGTAAACGCGGGCTGTAGTGGGCCAGCCAACGTTCCAATGCGTGCAGTATAAGGCCTGCAACTGTTCCAACGCACCCAGTAATGGGTTAGGGCACGGGTCACTTGATTTAAGAGGTTTTTCAAGAGTTTGTTCAGCATGGCTTTGGAAAGGAAGGGGTATGAGTTGGTCTGATGCTAGGTAAGCATAGATGGTGCAATTTAGGGTTATAACAGTTGTATCCCTTCATTTTGCTAGATAATGAAAAGGAAGGACCTGGCAATTTCTTTGGTGGACGTAGCCCACACTAGGGGAACCACATATAACTGGGTCTCTATTGTATTTTGTATTTTTTGTGTTTTATTTTCGCATTTGTTTTATTTTATTTCTCTGTGATCCCGTTTTTCTAACACGGGTTTGGTGCTCAAAATAAAAAATTATGTCGGGTTTCCATGCCATGTCATGAGATCCATGATCCTTGACCTTCCATATACTAGAAACGTTTCGACTCGACCCTTTAGTTCCATTTGAAGGATATAATTTGAGCCATATCCAAGCCTTGATATAGGAATTCAACTTTGAGAGCAAAGACACTCTAGAGAAATTTCACTTCATATTGAGTATGCATCCCTTTGTCCTTGAAAGTCTGAACTCTTTGTTCAGCCCCAAAGCTCTTCCTTCTTTGTGATGGAGAACCTCATTGACTCCTTTATATGAGCTTACCTTTGGTGGAGGATTGAAGTGGTGGAGGCCCAGTTGGAGGGACTTAGTTTCTCAGTTTTGATATGTGTTGTTGCAGAAGTTTGTCACCTATGTACTTATGTTGATTATTTTAATAGAAATACTCTTTTCTCGTCCAATTTATATCTTGCAAATATTTGAATTATTAATCCATGGATGTATTTGTCATGTATGTTAATGGATTATGCTAATCTATATGCTAACATTATATATTATCACCATATGCTTGTGTATATTGGTTGTTGAGGACAAGTTGCATGTATAAATCTTTGGGTCGTATGCTCAACGGTGGTCTTCTTTGAACATCCAGTCGAGCTAGGCTCTTAGCCTTGTCTTGTTAGCATTTCATTTATATAGCATACTTGGGATTATAATTTATTTTTCCATGTCATTCCTCCTGTTGTGGTTTACCCCTTTCCATAGAGAGATTTTCATCGTAACATTCATAAACAATGCAATACCTCTGCTTACCATTCGAATAAGAATTGTGCCTATAACTTTTACTTCATGGGCTCTATTATCACCCAAGAACATTCATTCTCATGATCTGTCTTGAAGAGTTGGAAATATCTCCTTATGAGGTGTCATATTTCTGCTTGCACCAAAGTCAATATACCACACATCTTTGTGAGAATCATTAGCGGAAAGAGCATATAATAAGGAGAGATTTTCAAACTATTTTAAGAACTCATCAGTTCCATCAATAGAATTACCATCAATAGAGTTACCTTGATGAGACTTGGGCTAATCCTTACCGTGATGTTGATCATGTCCCTTCTCACCCTCAAACTTCCTTTTAGGACAGTCTCACACAAAGTGACCACTTCGGTTATAGTTGAAGCATTTGACCTTTGAAAGGTTTCTTATGGATGAAGAGGAATCACCCCCATTGAATGGTTGTCGAGTGGTATTTCATCCTTTCTTTTTCTGCCACTTCTTTCCAGATTTCTTTGTCTTCAACCACAAAGAAACATCTTCTAAATCTTTCTGATACTTTTATTTCATGCACATCTCCTTGGATAGGAAAATGTCACACAACTTCTCAAATGATGGCACCATTTCTTTACTTGCAATATTGCTTGCAAACATTTCATAATCATTAGAGAAATTATTTAAAGCAATAGCTACCAATTCTTCATTTTAGATTGTATCGCCAACATCATATAGTTGACCCCAGATCTCTTTGATCATGTCAAGATAAGAAGATACACTCTCTCCTTCAACCATCATGCACATATTCAACTTGCTTCGAAGGAACATCCTTCGTGACATGCTCAAAAAATCAAACATGAATTTCAACTTGTCCCATAATTCTTTATCCGTATTGCAATCTCTCACATGTAAAACCAAAGATGATCTTAAATTAATTGAGATAATCATTCGAGCCTTTATATTCCTCCTACTCCACTTGGCTTGATCATTGGGATATCTCAATTTTCGCTCCTTCCCATCAACTATGGAGAAGACACCGCGTTCATTTAGGATGAGCTCCATAAAATATTTCCCCGAGGAATAATTGGATTTGCCTTCCAAGTTTTCAGAATCGTTTGATTTAAATTTGTCCATTTCATAGAATGGAAGACAACAACTCACAATTTGATCACACATTAATTTAAAAAATCGTATACCTTGTAGCCGAACTAATGGGTGCTACAAGATCCAACGAAGCACGCTGCTTCAACTTCTCATGCAACTGTTGTCCTTGGATTGAACCCAAAATTAACAAACACACCAGTCTGTATGATTCACTCTGGACGCTTCACACTGGCATATCGTGGCTCCTATTTGCAGCAATCGACTCTCTCTCAATCAACTCTCCCTACTCAACGTTTCTGCAGCAAAAATGCACCAATCTGCCAGTACGTACATCCATACACCTTTTACGAGTATCTTGGATCGTGCACACCAGTCGCTAGTCGCTTCTCTTCAGCGATCCAGAATATGGGTGACTGGTCCCTCTCCCAGCCAAACAACACAACGTTCTCCACGATATGATACAATTCTACAATCATACATTGGCCAACCTCACCTCAATTCGTACATAGGTAGATTCAATATGTACAACAATGGTTAACAAAGTCTCCGCTCTGATACCATCTCAGGAAACTTAAATTCCTCTTATTCGGTTTTCTCTCCAATTAAACAATATTTAATTATACACAGAAGGTGGGAGAAATTTCTCATAAAATGAAGAGGAAACACACACAAATCTCATGGTGTTTTCATTCAACTCAAGCTGTTTAAATTACACACAACCTGGATCTAAGATAGGAATTAAATCATATTACAATCCCCTAAACTAAGAGCATATATTCAATATCCAACAAACTCTAAGAAAACACAACAAAACCTTCTAGCAATATTCTCACAGATTCTAACATATTGCATGTCTTTGGAAGATGAATTTTTACTAACCTATGTTTAACCTATGTTTAGTAACTTATATAAAAATGATTATCTACACAAAATGAAAATTAAAATAAATAAATATAATTATTTATGGGATAATTTGACATCGTAGTAAATCTTTTACTTCATTGTTTATTCATGACTGAATCTTTTACCCCATGATCATGAAATGTCTCTTATCCAACAACTAAATCACTCCTTTGAAATGCCGAAATTATTGATTTGGGAGTATTATAATTTGCGACAAAATCTTCCCTTAAAATAACACCGAAAATGAGTGATTAGGTGATAGATTGGCATATGCCTATTTCTGCTAATCACCATTGATCACCATTGAAGTTGTCAAGGATCACTACTGAAGTTGTCGGAGCATGGGTTGCCATTTCTGGAGAGTGCAAGGAGCTGATCAGGGTTGTGAGCAGAGATTCAATTATTTACCCTCGCCTATCCATGTGTTCCATCCGGAAGCGCAGGTCGTCCACATCCTTTTTGACAGAAAAAACTAGGTCATGTAATATAGCCATTGAGTCGCAAATCCTTGAGCATGAAGCGCAATCCAAGCATGAATGAAGTTGGCTCGGAGGCTCTTCCAAGGAAGTGGGGGGTTCTGCCAAAGGGTCCAGGATGAAGGGTGGTGGCAAGGGGACGGAATGCTTAGGTGACTACGTCGGGGGACCGTGGCTGGTTGCGAAGAAGAAGCCAAATCCTGGATTGGGCCAGGAGCACAGCCCAAAGAATTACCATGTAGGTCAAACCACTCCACACAACAAGCCCAAGGAGATGACAGAGGTGGAAGACTATTCTGACCCAGAGAGGACTGGGTGGAGGAGAAAGGCGAGGAGCTAGGCAACAAAGAAATGACAGGCGGAGGTTGGTTGGCCATAAGTGCTTGGTTCTGAAACCATATGGGGCCTCGTTTTGGCTTCCTGCGAATTCGATGCATAACCAATAGGAGTGGAGAGAAAGGCAATGCAGCAGAGGCTGGTAAGGCAGAGAAAACGAACAAGGGAGGAGAGAGCCACCAGAGAGAGCTAAAGACCAGAGGGAGCTACAAACTAGAGGGTTGTTCGACAAGAAGTGAGAAGGCATAATGGTCCATCCAAGGAGCAACAACATGATAAGGAAGTTGAAGTCAAGGGTCACACAAGCGCAGAGGTGATGGTTAGAGTCATTCCTCCATCGTCGAGACGAAAATGCAAAGGATGGAACGTTGGAGCATTGAGTCCAAAGCTCGCAGAAATGAATGCAGCATTCAATCATCCAGGGGAATTAAAAGCAGAGGGGCACATCAGGTGCTAGTCACATGGTTGGTGCAAGCCTGGAAGGCTCCACCCTCTTCATTGAGCACGTGGGGTCTGCTGACACCCCATCCGAGAAAGTCTATTATTATTATTACTATATTGTGTTAATATTAAAGTATTAGTTAATTAATACGTTACTAATGTATTATAAATGCATTAATGTATTACAATAATATTTAATAAACTATTAATACATTAATAATATATTATTACTTTAATCCTTTCAAATATTCCTTAATTAATTAATACATTAATAAAGTATTAAAATATTATTAATTAATACAATAATAAATAATTCATACATAAATAATTTGAAGTATCCAAAAATAGATAAATACATTAAGTAATAAAGTATTAATACTACATTAATAAATTAAAAATATATTAATAATACATTTTTATACATTAAAGTATTACATTAAATTACTCATACATGAATGAGTTAATAATACATTAATAATGTATTAATACATTTATGTGAAAATATATTAATGTATTACATTAATAAAATATTAATACATTAATAAAGTAATAATAAGTAATACATTAACTTTGGTAGACCTTGGTTGACTTTGGTTTACAATAATGATGATGATGATGATGATGATTAATGTCCACTAAGACCTAATTGGTCTATCGGACCTTAAGAGGGTAAGTGATTACTTGTGATTCTTTAGAATTTTGTTTCTGTGCTCGAA
>JZKD02S0216991.1:702165-712188 GCA_000966675.3 Picea glauca
AGCTAGTCAAAAATAGCAAATAGGACCAGATATAATCAAATCAAATCAAATCCAAAACGAATTACTAATGATTCAATTATCCTTTAAATTAAACCAAATCGAAAAGAATGTAATCAGGACAGGGTAAAAATGCTTTGCTTTTCCAATTGACATAAAATCGGATCAAATCTTAACAAGACTGTTTCATACACGCAATCAATGGCTAACCAAAATGTATGAAATACAAAACAATCATTATTGATTTGCATAGGATTCACATCATTTAATCAATTGCCAATATAGAAAAACCGTCACGATAAAACATGCATAACTTTATCCATAGAATCCAGCCACAGTTCTCGTTCACTAAGTCTCAAACAGTTCATAGGTATGACCGAAATAATGGTCGTAACTGTCATTGACTAGTTATAATCACAACAACAGATTGATATCATTCATTTAAAAGCACGATATATAAATTTCTTCGATTGTAATCGGATGAAATCATACTCCTTAAATATCGACTCAACAATCTTCATGTTTGATCATCTCATAGTCAACAGACAAGATCTCGATAGAATCAACAAAATCCATAATACAAGCCGGGCATATAACTAAAATGTATATGACTGAATTTATAGACACAAATCGTAAGACTTGATACGATCAATTAATTCCTCAAACAATATATTTGTTACCATCGAAATGCAATTCAAATCGTAATAGCCACTATTGTTATCCATTCGAAATTTGATAATGTAACACATGATATACAAATTGGTCCTAACATAGAATATACAATCAGTACAGTTGACCAGTTTGCCCATCATATCACGCAATATATAACCAAATCGAACAGGGATATTGTTTGTATTTCAAAAATAGAAAAGGTATCAAATAAAAGAGTATTCAAATCAACTCATGATCAATCAAATTAAATCTAATCAAAATCAATCTAGGAATCAATAATCAAAACTTATATACAACAAATGCATGACAGAGCAGGTCAACAATGTATACAGAGTTTATGATCATGCCATATAAATGAGTGAAAATTTACCAGCAAGATTGCTGAGGCTAAGCCAATTTGGAATTGACGATTGTCGTGGCTGACTCCACATTCTTGAACAGAATTGAACCAACTGTTCATTGCATTTTGTCAGAGGGTTCCATCTTCGCATTATGACCATTGAGCTTTGCCACTTGGTTTTTCAAATCATGGATTCTAGATTGCAACATAGGCACATCCGAGTAGTAACTCTCCAACCACAGTCCACACTAATCTCAAGGTGGAGCAGCAGGTTGAACAGTCGAGGGTTTCGATGATCCACTGACGGCTCCTTGAGGTAGTTTAATACCAGGAAAACTAGGATCATCCCGCAGACAGGGTGGCAAATTCTTGACAAAGTCGTGAGGAGGTTTGTTACACAAGCCTTCCGAGTAAGGGTACTCATCGGCAAGAAAACGTTCAACTTCTGAATCAGAGTCTTCGCTAACCACGATAGGCTCTAATTTAGCAGGGGGTTCAGGATTATTTCTCGCCATGCGATATATTAACCTTGCATTTTTCTTGCCTTTCGAATTACCACCAATCTTAGGTTTAGGCTTTTTGGTTGCGGGCTCACTAACTTCAACCTGTTTAGTCACAGCCATAGGCAAATTCGTAGGTGAGTCGGGTAGGGGTTTGGGCAACAAAATGCTATAAGGCACAGGGGGAATAGGCTGGGTTTTGGTTATCATAGGCTTATCAACCTATGGAGGGTCCAATTCTTTGAAGCCACTACGACTAAGGAAATCATCCCAACAATCACGACGTAACCCTAACTCGTAAACCACTATCATTTTAATCAACCCCAAATGGAAGAGGCTGGTGTCGGCTTGGCTGCGCTTGTACCTTTCAGCCATTTTGAACAAACTTTTATGCAGATAATGTGGCATACTAAGTTTGAAACCCATAAAAACCATCAACAGACGAAGGTGAAACAAGAAAATGAACCCGTGCCTGCCCTCACAAGTAATGAATTGCTTGATTATCATTAAGAGATTATACCAGCGTGGTTTCAACATTTTTGCAAGTAAGCCTTTGTCGCAGGATTTCACCGCTCGAGACTGGAATAACAAGGGATATCATCTACCTTGCAGCTTTTGGACCACTTCTATCCCGTAACAAGCATGTCAGTTTCCGAGCTGAGAAATTGTTCAGTGATTTCAAGCTGGACATCTCCAACTTTCGCTTGGCAGCCATCGAATGATAATGCAAATAGTCGAGCCACGATAGGATTGTAACCATCGAACTTCTTTATAAACGGGAGCCACCCAAAATTTTCCTGGTCACTATAAGCGCCATCAAACATCAACAACGCTTGACACCCGTTGGGCTCGGCCCTCACAACAGGGGCCATGACTTCTGTTCATGATAGGGTTCAGTTTACACCACACAACACGCAGGAGTAAAAACGATAGGGTTTAACAGCCTTAGCACTCAAAGAGGCAAGGATTAACTGCATGCATGTGAAGGTGGTGGGAGAACCACCGCCATGTAGTGTATTAATGATTGAGTATAGTGTTGTTCCATCAGTAATCAACACATTAATCGGCCAACTCGAATCGGTGTACAACCATATCAACGTGCCATCCATACAATGCAGCACCAAAACCATATGTTATATTTATGCACCAAGTGTACAGTTCAATCTAACATGAACTCCAACATTAACCATCGATCCATCGTATCAATCAAAATCTTCAAACCAATGTTAATCCAATCATGCCAATGTATAGTTTGAGACTATGATCATTCAATGTAAAATCAAATTTGCAAAACAATGCGCCAAGCATTGATTCAAACTATAAAATTGAAACCCAAAAGATTAATCAATGCGCCTTTGTGAAACTCAAACCAATGTCATTTCATATCAAATCAAACTTATAATATTTGTTGCGCATTCATATGTTTATATTCCAAAGTTKTTTAGAACATTGCAACCAAAAATCTCATATAATCAATAAGTCAAGAGCTCATAGCAATAAGGATCAAAGCATATAAGACCAAAATCAATCACAACCTTTATAGAGTCAAAGGTAACCAGTAAATCTTCATGCTCGATGGATTAGTAATTAAATAGATCTGAATGCACGATCAAGGTAAGAGTAGGTCAAAGGACATAAGTTTGAAAGAATATTTTGCAGTCATGTGATAAACCAATGGTCAAGTGTCTTTTAGAAAAATCAATAAAAGACGATGACAGTCTAAACAACGAAAGAGGTGTTTTCACACTTTCAATTGTGAAAACTGTAACGAAACCAAATTGCAATTGTCGCAAAAATGAAACAAATGTCTAGTTGCACAATGCGACAATGATTTGTCGTTTAGAAGACAAGAGGTGTAGGCAGCTTTTTTTAGAGCAATTAAAAAAAATGAGTTGGCTGCCAACACTCACGGAACTCAAAAATGTTGCTCCATTAGGTTTTTATGCCCTAAGGAGGAATTGGCCAAGAATCCCTGAGATAGTTTGGGATGCGACTTGCAACTGGAAATAAAATGAAAAATGGGACTCAGATTGGGGAACCGTCGACTTCAATGGATTACTAGGATAGGATTTCAGCTATATAACCCCTCACTCTTGGGTTGCATGCCTCAAAAGTTGCTTTACTCATTGATTTTGAGAACTAGTGTTTTTCTCAGTTTGAAGCAGTGTGGCATTTGGATTAAGGGGTCCAATTTATGAAATCATCCATCAGGAGAAGATGGATAATGTGGTCACCTAGTCCATGCCTAAACCAGTTTGCAACATCTCACAGAACTCAAAAAGAATTCTCGGTTAGGTTTTTTGCCTTAAGGAGGAATTGGCTAAGAGTCCCCGAAATGGTTTGGGATGCGACTTGCAACTTGACATATAACAAAAACCGAGACTTGGATTGAGGAACCCTTGTCTCCGTTGGATTTCCGGGATAGGATTTCACCTAGAGCACCCCTCACTCTTGGGTCCCATGCCTCAGAGGTTGTTTTTTTCATTGATTTGGAGAACTAGTGTTTTTCTTAGTAAGAAGCAATGCAACATTTGGATTTAGGGGTATAATTTAGGAAACCATGCCTTAGGAGTGGATGGATAATGTGGTCACCTAGTCCATGCCTAAAAAATCTTGCAGCATCTCACGGAACTCAAAAATGTTGCTCTGTTGGGATTTTATGCCCTGAGGAGGAATTGGCCAGGAGTCCCTGAAATGGTTTAGGATGTGACTTGAAACTGAGCTTAAAAGGAAAATCAAGACTCAGATTGAGGAACCATTGACTCCAATGGATACTGGGATAATATTTTAGCTAGAGCACCCCTCACTCTCGGGTGCCATGCCACGAAAGTTTCTTTACTCACTGATTTTGAGAATTAGTGTTTTGCTCAGTTTGAAGCAATGCAGTATTTGTATTAAGGGGTCCAATTTATAAAACCATCCCTCGATATCAGATCAATAATGTGGTCACATATTCCATGCCTAAACAATCTTGCAGCATCTCACAAAACTCAAAAATGTTGCTCTGTTAGGTTTTATGCCCTGAGGAGGAATTGACCAAGAGTCCCTGAAATGGTTTGAGATGTGACTTGCAACTTGGCATATAAGGAAAACGAGACTCAGATTGAGGAATGTTCATCTCTTTTCTATTCCTGGCATAGGCTTTCAGCTAGAGCACCCCTCACTTCTAGGTCCCATGCCTCTGAATTTGTTTTTTTCAACGATTTTGAGAACTAGGGTTTTACTCAGTAAGAAGCAAAGAAACATTTGGATTTAGGGGTCCAATTTATGAAACCATGCCATGAGAGAGGATGGAAAATGTGGTCACCTATTCCATGCATAAACAAGCTTGCAACATCTCACGGAACTCAAAAATGCTGCTCCGTTAGGTTTTTATGCCATGGGGAGGAATTGGCCAAGAGTCCCCGAAATGGTTTAGGATGTGAATTACAACTGGGCATATAATGAAAACTGAGACTTGTATTGTTGAACCATCATCTACATTGGATTCATGGCATAGGATTTCAGCTAGAGCACCCCTCACTCTTGGGTCTAAAGCCTCAGAAGTTTCTTTTTTCATTGATTTTGAGAAATAGGGTTTTGCTCAGTAAGAAGTAATTCCACATTTTTATTTAGGGGTCCAATTTATGAATCCATGCCTCAGGAGTGGATGGACAATGTGGTCACCTATTCCATGCCTAAACAATCTTGCACCATCTCACAGAACTCAAAAATTTTGCTTCATTAGGTTTTATGCCCTGAGGAGGAATTGGACAAGAGTCCCTGAAATGGTTTGGGATGCAACTTGCAACTGGGCATAAAATGAAAATTGAGACTCAGATTGAGGAACCATCGACTCTGATGGATTACTGGGATAGGATTTCAACTAGAGTACCCCTCACACCCGGGTGCCATGCCTTTGAATTTGCTTTACCCAATGATTTAAAGAACTAGTGTTTTGCTCAGTTTGAAGCAATGCAACATTTGGATTAAGGGTCCAATTTATGAAACCATCCATCGGAAGTGGATGGGCAATTTGGTCACCTAGTCTATGCCTAAACAAGCTTGCAGCATCTCATGAAACTCAAAATTGCTACTCTGTTAGATTTTTATGCCCTAAGGATGTGACTTGCAACTAGGCATATAACGAAAACCGAGACTCGGATTGAGGAACTGTCATCTCCATTGGATTCCTGACATAGGATTTCAGCTAGAGCACCCTTCACTCCTAGGTCCAATGCCTCAGAAGTTGTTTTTTTCATCGATTTTGAGAACTAGGAATTTGATCAATAAGAAGCAATGCAACATTTGGATTTAGGGGTCCAATTTATGAAACCATGTCTCGAGAGTGGATGGACAATGTGGTCACCTATTCCATGCCTAAACAAGTTTGCAGCATCTCACAGAACTCAAAAATGATTCTACGTTAGGTTTATATGCCTTGAGGAGGAATTGGCCAAGAGTCCCTGAAAGGGTTTGGGATGCGACTTGCAACAAGTCATTAAACTAAAACTGAGACTCGGGTTGAGGAAATGTCGACTCCGATGGATTATTGGGATAATATTTAAACTAGAGCACCCCTCACTCTCAGGTGCCATGCCTTGGAAGTTGCTTTACTCATTGATTTTGAGAACTAGTGTTTTTCTCAGTTTGAAGCAATGCAGTATTTGGATTAAGGGATCAAATTTATGAAACCATCCCTCGAGAGAAGATGGATAATGTGGTCACCTATTCCATGCCTAAACAAGCTTTCATCATCTCATGGAACTCAAAAATGTTGCTCCATTACCTTTTTATGCCTTGAGGAGGAATTGGCTAAGAGTCCCCAAAATGGTTTGGGATGCGACTTGAAATTTGACATATAATGAAAACCAAGACTCATATTGAGGAACCGTCATCTCCGTTTGAATCTTGGGATAGGATTTCAGCTATATCACCCCTCACTCTCAGGTCCCATGCCTCAGAAGTTATTTTTTTCATTGAGTTGGAGAACTGGGGTTTTGCTCAGTAAGAAGCAATGAAAAATTTGGATTTAGGGGTCTAATTTATGAAACCATGCCTCGAGAGCTGATGGAAAATGTGGTCACCTATTCCATTCCTAAAAAAGCTTGCAACATCTCATAGAACTGAAAAATGTTGCTCCATTATGTTTTTATGCCCTGTGGAGGAATTGGCCAAGAGTACCCGAAATGGTTTGGGATGCGACTTACAACTGGGAATAAAACGAAAACCGATACTCGGATTGAGGAACTTTCAACTCTAATGGATTAATAGGATAGGATTTCAGCTAGAGAACCCCTCACTCCCAGGTGCCATGCCTCAAAAGTTTCTTTACTCATTGATTTCGAGAACTAGTGTTTTGCTCAGTTTCAAGCAATGCAACATTTGGATCAAGAGGTCCAATTTATGAAACTATTCCTCACGAGTGGATGGATAATGTGGTCACCTATTCCATGCCTAAACAATCTTGCGGCATTTCATGGAACTCAAAAATGTTGCTATGTTAAGTTTTTATGCCCTGAGGGGGAATTGGCCAAGAGTCCCTGAAATGGTTTAGGATGCGACTTGCAAATAGGAATATAGTGAAAACAGATACTCGGATTGAGGAACCATCATCTCCTTTGGATTCCTGGCATAGGATTTCAACTAGAGCAACCCTCACTCCTAGATCCAATGCCTCAAAAGTTGGTTTTTTCATCGATTTTGAGAACTAGGGTTTTTCTCAGTAAGAAGCAATGCAACATTTAGATTTAGGGGTCCAATTTATGAAAACATGCCTCAGGAGTGGATGGACAATGTGATCACCTATTCCATGCCTAAACAAGCTTGTTGCATCTCATGGAACTCAAAAATGTTGTTTCGTTAGGTTTTTATGCCCTGAGGAGGAATTGGCCAATAGTCCCTGAAATGGTTTGGGATGTGACTTGCAACTGGGAATATAAGGAAAAAAGAGGCTCAAAATTTGACCATCGACTCGGATGTATTACTAGGATAGTATTTCAGCTAGAGCACCCCTCACTACCGGGTCTAATGCCTTAGAAGTTGTTTTTTCATCAATTTTGAGATCTAGGTTTTTGCTCAATAAGAAGCAATGCAAGATTTGGATTTAGGGATCCAATTTATGAAACCATGCCTCGAGAGAATATGGAAAATGTGGTTACCTATTCCATGCCTAAACAATATTGCAACATCTCACAAAACTCAAAAAATTTGCTTCGTTAGGTTTTTATGCCCTGAGGAGGAATTGGCCAAGAGTCCCTAAAATGGTTTGGGATGCGACTTGCAACTAGGCATAAAATGAAAAATGAGACTCGGATTGAGGAACCGTTGACTCTGTTGGATTCCTAGGATAGGATTTTGGCTAGAGAACCCCTCACTCTCAGGTGCCATGCCTTGGAAGTTTCTTTACTCATTGATTTTGAGAACTAGTGTTTTGCTCAGTTTGAAGTATTGCAACATTTGGGTTAAGGGATCCAATTTATGAAACCATAGTTTAGGGGTGGATGGATAATGTGGTCACATGTCCCATGTCTAAACAAGCTTGTAGTATCTCACGGAACTCAAAAATGTTGCTCCGTTAGGTTTTTATGTCCTAAGGAGGAATTGGCCAAGAGTCCCTAAAATGGTTTGGGATGCGACTTGCAATTGGGCATATCAAAAAAAACAGGACTCGGATTGAGGAACCATCATCTCCTTTGGATTCATGTCATAATATTCCAGCTATATAACCCCTCACTCCCAGGTTCCATGCCTCAAAATTTGCTTTACTCATTGATTTCGAGAACTAGTTTTTTGCTCAGTTTGAAGCAAAGTCGCATTTGGATTAAGGGGTCCAATTTATGAAACCTTCCCTCGGGAGTGGATTGATAATGTGGCGACCTATTCCATGCCTAAAAAATATTGCAGCATCTCACAAAACTAAAAAAATGTTGCTCCATTAGGTTTTTATGCCCTGACGAGGAATTGGCGAAGAGTCCCTGAAATGGTTTGGGATGTGACATGCAACTTGGCATAAAAAGAAAACTAAGACTCGGATTGAGGAACCATAGACTTCGATGGATTAATGGGATAGGATTTCAGATAGATCACACCTCACTCCTGAGTTCCATGCCTCGGATGGTTTTTTAATCATTCATTTCAAGAACTAATGTTTTGCTCAGTTTTAAGCAATGCAACATTTGGATTAAGGGGTCCAATTTATGAAACTGTCTCCTAGAAGCGGATGGATAATGTGGTCACCTATCCCATGCCTAAAAAAGCTTCAAGCATATCATAGAACTCAAAAATGTTTCTCCATTAGGCTTTTATTCCTCAAGGAGGAATTGTCCAAGAGTCCCTGAAATGGTTTTGGATGCGACTTGCAACTGGGAATATAACGAAAACTGAGACTCAGATTGAGGAACCGTTGACTTGGTGAGTTTCCTTCCATTAGGTCTTTGTGTTTATTTTGTGAAATAATGGTTGGGAGGAGTAGTGGGTCATGGACCGTGATGACAACCCTTTGGAATTTATCATTGTCTTCACTTTGCTTTTTCTTTAGAAAGAGGAAGAATTCATCTATGTATGTGTTGATGGTGTTGATATTGCACCAAGTCTACTCTTCCTGCCAAATGTCCTTGGTAGTCAAGATATAGTGAAATGGGTTTATCTCACAAGGTCTCAACTTTGAGAACATGTAACATAGTACATGTTTGGTGACATGACATAGTACCAAATTATTTAAATGACATAATTATTTTTCTCACCATAGGTGTTGTGCCACAAGGGTACTTGACAACATAGAAGAAACAAGTGGCTTTCTGTGTGACCAACTATTAGATAAATAGGTCATTTATACAAGGTCATGGTATATGGCATCCTTTGATGTTGCATCATGCATCATAAGTTAGAATTTTATGGGAGATCCATCATGAAATACTTATAATATGCTCAATATTTTGAAGTCTATAAAGGAACTAGGAAACCATCTTGTAGGGATAAAATTTTGTTACGCCTGGTAGTTGTGCTACAACCATTAGAAAAATGGGTAGTAACATTAACAACCCTAAGTGCTCAATTTAGATAACAACAGTAACATAGATGCATGATGAAAAAATCTCAATAAGACTCTTAGTATCTCTCATCAAAAATAATTGTTGATTAATTGGGTTGGTTGTCATTGATGTCAACCCTTGAAGAAAGTCTGGTAGCGAATTTTGGTAGCACAAAGGTTTGGGTAATGGACCCAAGTTTGTTTGTTGTATAATGGTATGAGTTTTAATATATTTGAAGGTTATACTATTCCAGATGGATATTACATGTCATTTCATTTCCGGTGGTATATGGAACGTCACATAACTCCTCACGGTTAGAGAGTTATGGCCATGTGAAGTTGGAGAACCCTCATGAGTCATCTAGAATCCCCAAAAGGTCAAAGTAGCCAAAGTGGTTGCAAAGAAGAAATTATTTAAATAATAAAGTGAAGTGACAAGTGTACTATAAGTCAAAGTGGATACAAAAGAAATTATTTAAATAATAAAGTTAATGGAGAAATTA
>JZKD02S0216991.1:712238-734905 GCA_000966675.3 Picea glauca
GGTTTAAGATGGTTAGAAGGTAACCCCTTGAGGAAGCTACATAAAAGTATAAATAAGAGGAAAGGGTCTCTCATTTTAATTACACTTGAGCATATTGAATATCTACAAGTGACTGAGGTAACCAAAGGATATCTGAGGCAAATTTCAGAGGGAAGGTGAAGTAAAGAAGGCCGAAATTCAAGGGAGGATAAATTATTTTGATGATGCTTTCTAAGGTATGTTATTTATAGGTCATCTCACAATTTTCACAATAAATTTCTTTCTAGGATGATTCAGACTACGAAATCTGTAGGTCGTTGAGGAAACATATCCAAGTAGTTGTGTTAAAAATTTTAGCTTGTGGGTCGTTGTATTTTTGGAGTTACACTCCATGGAAAATAGGGTTCATGGCTAGTCCTGAAACTAGTCTAAAATGGGTGTTTCGGGTAAAAAAGTCATAACTTCTTCATAACAGATACAAATTCAGTAATACCTTTGCATTGGTTAGAGTACATTCTGTATTATTTTTTGTACCATTTTTAGATCCATACAACAAATATTCCATGTGGGGCATGCTCTACAAGTTCACACTCTAGAATAAGCCAGAATTCAATAAGGTATGTCATTTTTGTTATAAATCATTTTCTGAGAGGTTCCAAGTAGTGAAACCTGGAGGAATTGCATAAAATACAATGATGAACATTGTGTACCATTTTCAGATCTTTATTCATTACAGGTACATAGTTATGATTATTGCAAGTTAGGGTTGTTGACTAATCCAAAATTAGTCATGTGAGACTAAAGTAAAGTTTGATGAAAATGCTAGTATCTTGTTGTTAAAGTTAATGAAGGTTTGCAAGTATGTGATCATATACACCGGGTCTATTATAGAGTTACAAATCGTATTTGGATGATGAAAGTGACGAGGGATTTTGGTTGAGGTACATGTTGGGTACATGGTTCAGACAAGTAGTTGATGAGTTGGCACATACATGAGGTGTATAGTTGATGATGTTGGTACATATTGATGAGTCATAGTTGATGAGTAGTTTATGTATGATTGGTACATGGTTGGAGACACTTGTTAGTAGTATTGTTGACACATGGTTTAAGAATGATGTACCATACTTGTCTTGGTATATTATTAGAAGCACATATTGATCTTGGTGATGATTATGAGTTGTTGTGGCATGCTTGGTTGATGCACATATTAGATGATATTGTGCATATAGTTGAGAGTTGTCTTGGTGATTTATCTTGGTGAGTAGATTTGATTTGGTTGATAATATTGATTAGACATGTTGTTGTGATAGGTTATTTGGACAAGTTATTGTGACAAGTTATTTGTACAGGTTTGGTGCATGGTTGATGCACTTGTTTATGGTACAGGTTGAGGTACATGTTGATGTATCGTACATGTTGGCATAGGTTATTGGTACAGGTTGTTTGGTGCAGGTTGATTGGTACAGGTTTACGACACTATATCTCATAGCGATAGTGTGACAATGGTTCCATCATTCTACTTATATTTTAGGGTAGTTGGACAGGGAAAGGATAGGTGGTTGTAGCCACCTTCCAATTGTAGACAGAGAAAATAAGGCGTTGTAGCCTCCTCTGGTTGTAGTTAGAGAGTTGGGGAGTTGGAGCTTACCTCAGGTTATAGCCTGAGAAACTAGGGGGTTGGAGCCTCCTTCCAGTTGTAGCTAGAAAACAAAGGAATTTAGTGCTTCCAATGAATGTAATTATTAAAGACATATAAGAAAAATCATTTCGTGGTTTTCTCCTACTTTGGGTTTCCAAGTAAAAACACTGGTGTATTGTGTATGTGTATGATTGCTCATTTGTTCATTGTTTATTTACTCTGCAACTATTGGATTATAATGCTACATTGATATAACACTTGAATTTTATGGTTAAAAACGATTATATTGCTCTATTACTGATTCACACCCCCCCGCCCCTCTCAGTAATCCAACAATAACAATCTGAGAAACTTAGACTCTCCAAACTAGGTATAATATGTATATATAAACAACATGTTCAATGTTGCTAGTAAAGTGCATGATTAGGTGTCGGTTCATGGGCCGGGATATGTTTATCTCAATGTTTATCCCATAGTTGGGAACTTCATTTGGGGAAACAAGATAGAATTGACTCAATGGTGAGTCAACCAATGCGGTACAATATTGTTGGTCCCTTGATTTTGATGGAGGACATGTTGGTACATACTCAACATACAAATAAATTTGAGTTGCATCACACATAATAAAGACCGTAAATTCAATTAAAGAGTATCATAGATGGTCATAGCCATGAAACATGATTCTATGCATGAATTTAAGTGGCTAAAGAAGTAGAGTGGTGTAAGGTGGCTAAATAGACTTGAGAGAACTTACAGAAGTCTATTATGATGCTTGATTTGGATTTTATGCCCCCGAACCAAATTGGCCAGATGTCCCTGAATGGCTTGAGGAGGTGAGTTGCAACTCACAATAAAACTCAAACCGAGACTCGAATGCATGAATCGTCAGTTGAATTGGATTCAGAGCATCGAGTTTCAGCTAGTGGGGCCCCTATGCTATCATTCTGTCGACCGAAAAACCATTTTTTGGAGTATCTCTGACACTAGGGTTTTGGTCAATGAGGCATAGTGCAATTTCTGAAGATGAGATTGATTTTCAAGAACACTCTATTGAGAATTTTTGCCTAGTGTAATCACATGGTCCTTGGCCAAACATACTTTGGGAGATGAAGAAACTCCATTATGTTGCTCGATTTGGATTTTATGCTCCTAGACCAAATTGACCATATGTCACTAAATTGCTTGAGGAGGTGAGTTGCAACTTGCGATAAAACTCAAACCAGGACTCAGATGCATGAACCGTTAGTTGCATTGGATTTAGAGAACTGATTTCCAACAAGTGGGTCCCCTACACTATCATTTTGTTGACCAGAAAACCATTTGTTGAAGTATCTCCGACACTAGGGTTTTGGTTAATGAGGCATATTGCAATTTCTAAAGATGAGGTTGATTTTCAAGAACACTCGGTCGAGCGTTTTTGGCTAGTCTAATGGGCCTTGGACAAACACACTTTTGGGAGCTTACAAAACTCCATTATGCTGCTCGATTTGGATTTAATGCCCCCGAACCAAATTGACCACATGTCCTTGAATGGCTTGAGGAGGCGAGTAGAAACTATCGATAAAAATGGAATGAATTTAGGTGGATAAAGAAGTAGAGTGGTGTAAGGTTGTTAAACAGACTTGCGAGAGCTTACTAAAGTCTGTTATGCTACCCAGTTTGGATTTTATGCCCCCGGAGTAAATTGGCCACATGTCCCTGAATGTCTAGAGGAGGCGAGTTGCAACTCGTGATAAAACTCAAACTGGGACTCACATGCAAGAACCATTAGTTTTATTGGATTTGGAGCACCAATTTTCAGCTAGTGGAGCCCCTACACTATCATTTCGTCGATCGAAAAACCATTTGTTGGAGTATCTTTGACATTAGGGTTTTGGTTAATGAGGCATAGTTCAATTTCTGAAGATCAAGTCGATTTTCAAGAATACTCTGTCATGCATTTTTGGCTAGTGTAGTTGCATGGGCCTTGTCCAAACAGACTTGTGGGAGCTTACAAAACTCTGTTATGCTGCACGATTTGGATTGTATGCCCCTGGACCAAATTGTCCACATGTCCTTGAATGGATTGAGAAGGTGAGTTGCAACTATTGATAAAACTCAAACTGGGACTCGGATGCACTGACCGTCAGTTGCATTAGATGCAGAGCACCTGGTTTCAACTATTGGGGCTCATACTCTATAATTTCGTTGATCAGAAAACCATTTTTTGGTGTATCTTCGACACTAGGGTTTTGGTCAATGAGGCATAGAGCAATTTCTGAAGAGGAGGTCGATTTTCAAGAACACTGTGTTGGGTATTTTTGGCTAGTGTAGTCACATGGGCCTTGGCCAAACAGACATGCAGGAGATTACAAAATTCCGTTATGATACTCGGTTTTGATTTTATGCCCTCGAACCAAATTGACCACATGTCCTTAAATGGCTTGAGGAGGCGAGTTGCAAGTCGCGATAAAACTCAAACCAAGACCCAGATGCATGAACTGTCAGTTGCACTGGATTAAGAGAATCGGGTTTCAGCTAGTGGAGCCCCTAAGCTATCATTTCATCAACCAAAAAACCATTTGTTGGAGTATCTCCGACACTAGGGTTTTGGTCAATGAGGCATAGTGCAATTTCTGAAGATGAGGTCGATTTTCAAGAAAACTCTATCAAGCATTTTTGGCTAGTGTAGTCACATGAGCCTTGGTCAAATAGACATGTGAGAGCTTACAAAACTTCATTATGCTACTTGTCTTGGATTTTATGCCCCCAGACCAAATTGGCCATATGTCCTTGAATGGCTTGAGGAGGCAAGTTGCAACTATCGACATAACTCAAAATGAGACTTGGAAGCACAAACCATCAGTCACAATGGATACGGAGCACCAGGTTTCAACTATTCAAGCTCCTACACCATCATTCTATTGACCAAAAAACCATTTGTTGGAGTATCTCCAACACTAGGGTTTTGGTCAATGAGGCACAGTGCAATTTCTAAAGAGGTGGTCAATTTTAAAGAACATTGTGCCAGGTCTTTTTGGCTAGTGTAGTGATGTGGGCCTTGTCCAAATAGACTTCCAAGAGCTTACAGAAGTTTGTTATGCTACTTGTTTTGGATTTTATGCCCCTGGATCAAATTGACCACATGTCCCTAAATGGCTTGAGGAGGCAAGTTGCAACTTGCAATAAAACTCAATCCGAGACTCAGATGCATGAACTGTCAGTTGCATGGAATTAAGAGCATCGGTTTTCAGCTAGTGGGGCCCCTACACTATCATTCTGTCCTCTGGAAAACCATTTGTTGGAGTATCTCCGACACTAGGGTTTTGGTCAATGAGGCATAGTGCAATTTTTGAAGATGAGGTCGATTTTCAAGAACACTCTGTAAGACGTTTTTGGCTATGGTATTGGTATTGGTATGGTATGGTATTGTAATGGTATTGGTATTGGTATGGTATTGGTATGCATATCATTTCCAATGCATACCATTGTGGTATGCAATGGTATTGATATTGGTATGCAATGGTATGGTATTGGTATTGGTATTGGTATTGGCAATGTTATTGGTATGGTATGGTATGGTATTGGCAATGGTATTGGTATACAATCGTATGGTATTATTATGGTATTGGTATTGGTATTGGCAATGGTATTTGATGTAGATCATCACTCCATGTCAGCCAGCCAGCCCACGTCAACGCACACATTTAAGGAGATGAGGCGTAGTCCTCATTTCAAATTTGAATTTGAATGTTATCAATGTTGTAAGGCCATTGAGCCATGAAGTCATGCCTTTGTGAAGGCATTAGAGTACAAATCCTTTAATGGTTTGTAAGGCTGAGATATAGCTCTAATTCTGGACTAAACAACCCATTCAATTGTAGAGTTGATGTAATTGAATAGGGTAGGTGAGTTTGGAGGGAAGAGCTCGAAGAGACCCCTCATGTAAAAGATCTTTGGATCTATTTTGAGAGAGGGATAGAAGTCTTAGTATGCAAATTAGTATGCACAAAGTATGCATAGGGAAGCATAGAGACAAGGAGCCGAGACTTTGTTACAGTCCATGCTCAGGAACACCTTTGTAAAGAGGCATTTGATTAATACAAACAGAAGCAGTTTGTCCTGCATGTATTTCTATGTTGAATGGATATCTATGTGTGTTTTGTTTATGATGTCAATGTATGTTGTGATTGTGCATTTGCATGAGTTGAATGATTTCAGGTTTGGGTTTTGTTTGAGGCTTCATACCAGGAGGGTGTGACAGAACACTGCGGGTTCTGATAGCCAATGCTTAGAGAGCACTTCCAATTCTATGGAATTTGGACAAAGACTTTCTAAGAGGGAACAGCAACTGAAGTCATCAACTCAAGGAGAAGACCTCAAGGTTGTTGAATACCTTGGAGGCCATACTATGTAGGGAGGACATTGTTGAAGACAGAATCTCTCAGGAGTTCTATAGAGCTCTACCAGGAGGGAATTGAGCAGGTGCAAAGGGTGCACAGAGGAACTCTGTTGTGAGGTCAAGGAAAAGATAGAACTACTGAATGTTCTATGGAGAAACTCTACCAGGAGGGCATTGAGTCAGTGTGCAGATAGGCACAGGAAGGAAGAACTCTTTGATTTCTAAACTTGGAGAAGAATTGAGAGAAGGATCTTCACAGGGTTTTTGAACACCCTACAAACTCAGCAATAAAGTTGTTGGATCAAAGGAGTGCCAGGAGGGCATCTGATTCTCCATATGAAGGAGAAGGGAAGAAGACTTAGTTCCTTAGAGGTCGAATCTACAAGAGAATCTCAGAAGAGATAGCGCCGAGTTAGTGTGTAGAGACTCTGCAAGGTGTGCAGGAGTCATGGAAACCTTTTAATATTTCATAGAAGACAAAAGCTTAGGAGGAAAAATGTTGTCGAATGCGCGAGCGAGACTCGAGGCTGTAGAGTTCATAGAGAGAGAAAATAAGCAAAGGTCGAGGCCTTTAGCATTTGGAAAATTCTTCCAAGGTTCAGGAAGAAAGCGCATGCTCAGAGGGAGCACAGCTTTCGTCAGATCAGCCGAAAAGATCTGGACCATTGAAATTTTCCACGTCCAAGGAGCAGCGAGAGAGCGCATAGAGCAGAAGAGATCATGAGCCTTCAGATCTTGCTCAGAATCACCGACATCCATTGGATTGGTCAAAGGCTACACGAGGTTTAAACCTTCGCAAGTAGAGAAGAAGAGTCTCGAAATAGTGAACAAATCAGAATTTTGACATTCAGGAATTCGAAGGTTCTGATGACAAGAGATCAGGACACTCCACAGTGAAAGTCTCAAAACCATGAAGGGGATCCAAGCCATCCATCTGGAAGGAGGAAATGTGTCGCAAGATCACCCATTTCGGGGATTCGAACATCGGGGACCAGAGAGAGGAAGTCTTTCTACTTCGTAAGTGGCGAGGTCCTGGGAAATGATCTGGACCGTCCATCTGTAGAAGACATGTGGTGGAGATCAGGGAGCCCACCGGCATTTCTGATACCATGGGTTAGAGATACAAGAGGATTTGTGTTACAGGGGGTCACAAGTCACGAAATAGTGAATTGAATAGGGACTTTCCATCTGAGGAGGACACATGGCAGTAATCCAGGTTTTTGGGGAAAATCCCAAAAGGAGGGCATTTCGGTATTTTGGCTACCGGGAATGCGAGAGGTAAGAGTTTGAGACTCTTGAACTATAAAATCCTAAAAGGATCTGAGCCATTGGATCAAGAGGGGCTTAGAGTTGTTGATCTTCTCAGAGGAGGAGAACCCGTATTTGGGATTTCGACATTTCAATGTTCAGAGCTTCAGGAGTTCCGAAGACAAGACAATTGAGCATTTTGGTGTTTAAAACTCCGAAATCATGAAATGTGAAGGGCTACGAAAAATCCATTTTGGGATATCGGGATTTGACATTTCGGAGTTCCGAGCATTTCGGCATTTGGAAACTTGAAATCGCGAAAGGAGGAGAAGGTCGAGCACACACATTTCGGTAATTCGGGAATCATCTTTTCGCGAGTCCAGAGGATAGGAGGTTGGATGCTTATGTCGTGAAACCCTTAAATAGGACTGTGGTCTTATAGTAAGTGGTCACATGGACCAAGGTTATATCCTAGGGGGCTAATTGCTAATGAAATCCATTTCGGCGTTTCAGCGTTTCGGAGATTGGGAGCTCGAGGAGTCAAGGACTCTTGACACTGGGACATAGATAGTTCTAAAACCCGAAAACTCCATTTTAGGAAAAGTTCATGGTCATGTACAGAGGTCATGGCAGAAGAAGAAGGACCTATGGATCGAATATTTGTGATTCCGGCATGGAATCAAAAGAGCTACTTCGGCTCAGGGGAGTGAATGAACGATCCTTAGACCGGGAGGTCATGCAAGAGCTATCAAGGTAGGGGCATCTGCTACATCAAGTGGTATCAGAGATTGTTTTTGTTTGTATATCTCAGACAAAAGGAGCAAGAGGAAAAAGATCACTATGATACACATCAAGTGGTATCAGAGCTTGAATCTTGTTTGTAGATTTCAGGCAAGGGAAGCTGGAGGTGAAAGAGCACTCTGATACACATCGTTAAGTGGTATCAGAGAGGGACTTCATCTGTACATTCTACGTGAAGTGAGGAGAAGAAGAAAGAGTAATGGAAGCTCTATAGATGATTGTTTACAGGTAGGCAGTAATCAGGAAGACAGTCAGAGGGACTGTAGGAAGAAGCGGAAACACTCAGGGTTGTAGAGCATACTTGATTTTAGGAGCTAAATTTCTCTCATGGGCTAATTTTCCATGGTTTTTCCAAAAACGAGATTCGCTATTTTAAAAATGATTCACCCAAATTCTATAGGATAAAATTATTTTACCTTAAAAATCGCCAAACTTTTACAAAAATATATATATAATCCTTAGAAATTTGAATATTTTTACAAAAATATCGCCAAACAATTATAGTTGGCATATGAAGGATAAGTAAGATTCACGAAGGTTTCTACATTTTAAAATAAATTTCTATCCTTAAAATCATCCATGTTGTAGAGTGACAACAACAGATCTGTCAGAAGGACGGATAGACAGCGAGATGGCTATTGAAGGCTATAAGCGTAGTGGAAGGAAGAACCTAGAGTTGATGAGAAAAGTCGAATGGGATAAATAACTTGCTGAGATCAGGGCAAGGATGGATGAACTTTCATTTGAGATGTAGCTGGATGCTAAGTCAAGATGGGTATATGAATGGCCCATGAGGACAGAAGAAAAATGGCCAGTAAGGGAGTTGATGGCTAAAAGATAGCAGAGGTTGTTAAGAGGATGGTTGAGGCATGCTGGAAATCTCAACAAAACAGAGGAAGTGGTTTAGGTATGTGAACCAGAGACTGGAAGAAACCTCAGTAGTGAGGATGACATGGGATCAGCTGAAGATCTCAAGGAATGCCAGGAAGGTAGCCCAGAAATTCCCAATTACCAGGAGGGAAAAGAGTTGAGATTATTGCGGGATCTCACAGACTATCATGAGGACAGCCAGGGAATTTCACATTGCCAGGAGGGAAATGAGACGAGGTCATTGTGGGATCTCATAGACTGCCAGGAGGGCAGCAGAAAGTTTCCAATTTTCCAGGTGGGCATGAGAACAAAAATGATACTGTTTGAAAGTCTCATGAACTCAGAGGTGAGTTCATATTAGCAAGGAATTATGATAGGCGTAGATTCATATGGTTCAGCCAACCATGTGAATGAATATGATGACAAGTTAAAAACTTTCACCATCCAGGAGGAGGATCAAAGAAATCTTCTAATGATTAGGGGAATTGGAATATTCCTGCCACTCAGCCCAGTTGAGGCAGAAATCTGTGTTGCAGATGGTGCAGTAGCAGCACAAGAAAGGCAGCCAGCTGTGACTGCCAAAGAAGAATTGGGGTAGGTGTTAGGAGCTGCCCAAGAAGAAGAAGAATATGAGCATGCTAAGGAGTGGCTCAATGCTTTCAACCAGGAAGCTGAAAAGACTGTAACATTGGAGCTTGCAGAAGCAAAAGAAGAAGAGGCAAACAACATGAACTGTGTTGATCTTTGTGAATAGATTGAATCCCTAGAGAGAAGGGTGATAGTGCAGGGCATGCACATCCAACAAGTGCGGTTGGAAACAAATGAAGATGACATGGGAGATCATGGTGATCTGCCCAATTGCGGAAAAATTTTGCAGTTGAGTAGACTACAAGAATAGAGCCAACCACTGGAACAGCTGGACGAGGTGATCGAGAAGATTCAGGAGCTAATGGTTAGGTCAGCAGAGACTTCCAGCAAGGAGAGGTTGGGCAGAAAAGTAGCAGTAGCAGTAGCGCAATGGAAGAAATAATAGTAGAGACAAAGAGATGGAGTAAGGATACAGCTTCAAAAAGTTGTTTGGGATCCAAGAGTATTTCAACAACTAGGGTGGAAGCTCATGAGAAGGATCTCATGAATTTTGCAGCTGAGGAGTATGATGCAGAAGCATCACTCCACGTTAGCCAGCCAACCCATGTCAGTGCTCACATTCAAGGAGAAGAGGATTTGTCCTCATTTCAAATTTGAATTTGAATGTAATCAATGTTGTAAGGCCATTGAGCCATGAAGTCGTGCCTTTGCGTAGGCATTAGAGTAGACAACCTTTAATGGTTTATAAGCCTGATATCTAGATCTGATTCTAGAATAGACAACCCATTCAATTGTAGATTTAATGTAATTGAATAGGGTAGGTGTGTTTGGAGGGAAGAGCTCGAAGATCCCCCTCATGTAAAATATCTTTGGGTCTATTTTGAGAGAGGGATAGAAGTCTTAGTATGCAAAGTAGTATGCACAAAGTATGCATAGGAAAAAATAGAGAGAAGAACCAGAGACTTTGTTACAGTCTGTTGACGAAGTGCCTCCCTCTACCTCAACAAAGGCCTCTGCACTGACCTCCCGGTCTTTAAGGATCGTTCTAATTTTACCCTGAGCCAGAGTGGCTCCGTTGATTCTCCCCTGGAATATCCTTTAAAATTGACCCACAGGTCTTTTCTACTCCTCGCAGCCTCTAGGCCCGATCTCTATTCTCTTCACAACAAGAAAAATAGAAAATCGGGTTTCAGGGTTTCAAAATACCAATGTCACAACCTTTTGTTTCCCGATTTTCCAATCTCCGCTATCCCGATATACTCTAACTTCAGTTAGCCTTCTAGGCTAGACTCATGGTCCACACGACCTCCCCTTTATATGACCAGGGTCCTATCACCTTTTAGGATTTTGGGGTTTCTGATGTCGAAATGTATGTGACCTCTCATCCTCAGGATCCCCGATCCTCTGAATCCCAATATGACATCACTAGGAACCTTTTTCCACCTTAACACAATCAACGGCCATGATCATCTACTAAACCAACGACTCTGAATATCCCTCGAGACTTCGAGTTTTCGAACACTAAAATTTATTTATCTTCAAGACTCTCGATCTCTCGAATCCTTATTTCCCGATATGACTTCTCTTTCAAGACTTTTCCCAAAAGTCGCGATTGTTGCCACGCGTCCTCAAGGATGGACGGTCCTCGTCAGCTTTGAGGTTTTCATCGTGGAAGTTCCTAATTTCCTGTTATGACAAGATGACACCAGCTGGGCCCCAAAACGGAGCTTTCTTCCTTTTGGGATTTTGGACTTCGTAATTCTGAATTGCAAGTGTTTCCTGCCTTCAAGATACGCGAAATGTTGAACCCCGTCTTCTTCGGATTTCAGACACGCGTCCCAAATGAATGGAAAGTTCTGATTAAATCTCAAACTTCACCAAATGCAAAGCCAAAACACTCACTTATGTGAGTCCTGATGACCGAATCTCTGAGTTGGATGATCACACGACACGTGTCCTTCCTTAGATCAATGGTTGCGATTCTTTCGTTGATTCGAGACTTATAAAGCCTCGAGCTCTTGGTATCTAAACTTTCGATATGCTGATGGTTCTCGATCCCTGCCATGTGTCCCAATAGATGGATGGCTCTGATTTGTATTGGAGTTTTCACTATGGATTTTCTTGATCCCTTGTCCACGGGATTCTTAATATCCTAAACTCTGACGCCTTGATATCCTGATACCTTTCAGGACCTTTGCTCGACTTGAGAGGGTTTAAACCCTATACAACTCCTGCCAGATCAGACGACTGATGGGTAACTAGGTGAGGATATAATGGCTCATGATCTCCTAAGCTTGAACTCTGGACGCAGTTGTAACCTCCTCGCTCCTTTATCAGATTGGACGGCTGACAGGATTTCTCTAATTCTCTACAGAGAATTCTGACCATCAGTTTCTTCCCCCTAGCGATTTCTACAAAGTGAACCAAGGATTCTTCCCTAGATTTATCCACTTATGCCACAAACCTCTGATGCCTTCTAATCACTCAAATACACCGACTTCTTATACTGCCTTCAATAGTTTCAAAGTCTTTATCCTTCCTAAGCTTCCTTATGACTTCGAGCCTTAAAGAAGACCCTTCCATGCACTCCTTGCGGCAACCTTCAACCACTCGAAGTGTGAAACACTCTTCGACCCTGCACACACTCTACAATGACGGTCTCTAAATACTTTACTCAGGTTCAAAACCCTAAGATTCTACTCGGCCTGCGCACTCCTTGCATGGCTCCTGTGCCTGCCTGCACTTCTGTGTGAATATGAGAACAAACGCTATCTCTCCTGAGCTTTCAGAGACGAACCTATGAACCTTTTTTCAACGCACTCCTTGCATACAATTCAATTGCCCTCCTTGCAGGAACTCTTGCTCAGACAGAGAAACAATTGAAACTCATTTCACTTCCCTTTCCTCTCAAATTTCAAATATTCAACAAGAAATCATTCATACATAGCATAAAATCAATTGCATGAAATAAAGAGTAAAACATTCATGAGCATAACATTTAAAGATGCATACACAAAGAACACATGAACACCCCGAGTTTGAATCACAACTTTCTTGTATTAATTCAGAACTTCTATACATGGGGTCTGCTACACAACTCTCTGCTTCTCTTCTATGCTCATAATCATGCTAATGTTATAATACACAATGAGGGTGTCTATATTTTGTTTTCCCTCTCTCATTCTAAATTGTCTAATCTATGCATTAAAGCTACCTACCAACATAAATGCCTTCTTAGTCCTTTAGATGAGAGCATGTCTCTCAAGGTCTGATTACAATCTATAAGTACACCCCTCCTTAACTATCACATTTAAGTTTGGCGCATCCAATCTTCAAAGTTTTTAAACAATTTATCATGTGCTCAAAATGTGTTGCACTTGCCCCACGCTCGCTTGACGTTGGCGATGCTCCTGCATCATACTCCCTTGCTTGAAAAAATTCATGGGCTCCTGTCCATAAGCTCTCGCACGGTCTGTCCATGCTTTTGAATCTCTTCTTCATTCTCCCAGCTAGCAACTTCAACTGAATGTCCCTTCCACTTGACCAAGTATTCAAAGTATTGTTTTCTTCTGGTCTCCTTGCCAATTCTTTTGTCTAGTATGCTTTCCATCTGTGGCTTTTATGCAACTGGCATCTGCTTTTTCCACTGAACCTCTGACTGTTCATCATTTGTTCTTTCTTCCTCATCTTTGTATGGGTACAAATCTGAGACATTGAATATCGGAGAAATTCCGATCCCATCAGGTAATTCAATCTCATAAGCATTTGCCCCAAATTTCTTCAAGACCCTGCATGGTCTGATTTTCTTCATATTTAGTTTGTTATATGTCCCTCTTGGGAACCTTTCCTTTCTTAGATGTGCCAAAATCAAATCACCAACTTCAAACTGAAGTTGTCTCCTGTCTTGATCTACTCTCCGCTTATACTCCTAGTTTGAATTCTATAAATGCTCCTTACCTGGCTGTGAAGTTCCTTCATCACTTCTGCAAAATATTCTGCAATAGCGCTCCTAGTCGCATTCAGTTCTGAATCTCTTAATTCAGAAATTCCCCTTGGCTGCATGCCATAGATAATCTGAAACAGACTCTGCCCTATACTTCTGTTGATTGAATCATTATAAGCAAACTCTGCCTGTAGTAATATGTTGTCCCACTGGCTGTGGTGTTCTCTCACCAGGCTCCTCAGCAAGTCTCCTAGACTCCTATTTACCACTTCTGTTTGTCCATCCATCTGAGGATGATAAGTTGAACTAAAAGACAAGTTAGTTCCCAACTTCGTCCATAAGGTTCTCTAGAAGTGTCCCACGAATTTAGTGTCTCGATCCGAAACCATGCTCCTTAGTAAGCCGTGAAGTCGAATGACTTCTTTAAAAAATAGATTCGCAATGTGAGTTGCGTCACTGGTTTTTTGACATGGAATGAAGTGTGCCATTTTGGAAAATTTATCCACCACCACAAAGATTGAGTCAAAACCTCTTTGTGTTCTTGGCAAACCCAATATAAAATCCATGCTGATTGCATCTCACGGCCTCTCAGGTATGGGAAATGGTTGATAAAATCCTACATTCTGTCTCCTTCCTTTCGAATGCTAACAAATTTTGCATCTGTCCACAAATTGTTTAACTTCTGCTTGCATTCCCTGCCAAAAGTATGACTCATTTAGTTTTGCAAATGTCTTGTCATGATCAAAGTGTTCGGCCAATCCTCCACTGTGTTTCTCCTTCAGCAAATTCTCCCTCATGGAGCATTTTGGAATACAAAGTTGATTACCTTTAAATAGTAATCCTTCCTGGATCATGTATTCTATCCATTGGCTTCTATCTCTGAGAACTGGATTCTCAGCTGCTTCATACGCCTCCTTAAAAACTGGATCACCTGCATACATGTCCCTGAGATCATCAAAACCCAATGTTTTGACCTTGAACTCCTGCAACAGCAAGCACTTCCTACTCAAAGCATCAACAACTTTGTTAGCAGTACCAGAAATATGTTTAATCACAAAAGTGAAATTTTGCATATATTCAACCCATTTTACATGTCTCTGATTCAACTTCTTTTGTTGGGTCACAAACTGTAGTGCATGATTGTCACTGTATAGGACAAACTCCTTCGAAACCAAATAGTGTCTCCACTTCTTCAATGCCTAAATGATAGCATAAAATTCCTTGTCATATGTGGAGTACTTCACCTTCACTTCATTCAGATTCTCACTGAAATACACTATCAGCCTGTCTTCTTGACTTAAGACTGCCCCTATTGCAAATCCACTTGCATCGCATTTCACTTGAAATGTCTTTTGGAAATTCGGCAACACCAAAATTGGTTGTTCCGTGATTTTCCTCTTCAACAGATTAAAACTCTTCTCAGCCTCTTCTGTCCAGTGAAAAGACTTATGTCTTTTCTTCACTGTGTCCATCATCAGTGCACTAATTCCAATGAAATTCCTGATGAACTTCCGGTAAAAGCTAGCCAATCCATGAAAACTTCTCACCTCAAATATGTTCTTTGGTGATGGCCAATTCTTAATTACCTCCACCTTATCTGGATCCATCCTTAATTTGTCTGTATAAATAACAAATCCCAAGTAAATGAGCTCTATCTTCATGAACGAGGATTTCTTCATGTTTATCAATAGATTCTCCTGCTGTAATTTCTGCATCACTGTAGCCAAATGTTTCAAGTGTTCAGTCTCTGTTTTGCTGAAAATCAATATATCATCAAGATATACAATAGCAAATTTCCCGATGAATTCTTTCAGGACTTCGTTCATCAACCTCATAAAGGTACTCGGTGCATTTGTTAAGCCAAACGACATAACAAGCCATTCATACAACCCCTCGTTAGTCTTGAAGGTTGTTTTCTACTCATCACCTTCCCTCATACGAATCTAGTGATAACCACTTTTCAAATCAATTTTTGAAAAATACTTTGCTCCACTTAAGAAATCCATCAAATAATCCATCCTTGGCAATGGAAATTTGTACCTGATGGTTATCTTGTTAATGGCTCTTGAATCAGTACACATCCTCCAGCCTCCATCTTTCTTTGGACTGAGTACTATCAGAACAAAACATGGGCTCAAGCTTTCTCTGACCAAACCTTTGTCCAACAACTCTTGGACTTGTCTTTTTACCTCTTCATTTTCTTGTGGCGTTAGTCTGTACGTGGATTTATTTGGAAAGCTAGCTCCAGGTATGATATCAATATGATGACTCACACTTCTAATTGGTGGCAACGAACGAGGTAGTTAGTCCACTATTATGTCAGCGAACTCTCCCAGCAGTTCTTGAACCTCTTCTGGTAGATCATCTACTCTTGTGCTAGTTAAAACAATCGTTGGCTTCCTGACCACAATGAATTGTGGTTCCTCCTTCTTCTTGACCTCGATAAGGAGTTCCTTCCCACTCATGAGAAGTACAGTGTTACTTAATTCAGGTTTCACTTCCTTATCTTTGATTGGAAGCAACATATGAGTTCTCCAATTCTTTTCTAGGGTGTATGTGTTCATCCTCCCATCATGAATCACATTTCTGTCATACTGCCACGGTCAACCTAGAAATAGATGAAAAACATCCATAGGAATAACATCACAAAGTATCTTATCATTATATCCTCCTATATTAAATTCAACTAAACATTGTTTAGTGACATTTACCTGATGTCCTTTTTGTAGCCATGAAACTCTATATGGACTTGGATGTTCACTTGTCTCCAGCTCCAGCTTTTCTACCATCTCTGTCGAAATGAGATTATTCATGCTACCATTGTCCACAATGACCTTGCATACCTTGTCCTTGGTTTTGCAAGCAGTCCGAAAAAAGTCTATTTCTTTGGGATGAACTCTCCACTTCCTTCTTTGGTGTCAAAAGAACCTTTCGCATCATCAATGATCTTTCGCCTTCATCATCTTCTGCCTCAACATGTCTCCTTTATGCTTCAGCGATGTGAGTATCTCCACCCTCTTTCTTTTTATCCATACATTCATAAGATTTGTGTCCACTCTTTCCACACGTGAAGCATTTTATCAATCCACCTCTTCCTCTTCCTCTGCCTCTAGTACGAGGAAAAGTATTATTATCAGCATAATCTCCTCTCTCCTCAGTATGTTGTCCTCTCTGTTCAACATATCGTCCTCGTTGTGAGCTTCCACCTCTCTCAGTTTGAGTCTGAGGTTTCTTCTAGTCCTCCATGAGTTTTTTATTTTTATCTTGGACAACTGATTTGCCCCTGGCTTGACTTCTTCCTCAGCCTCTTTGACCCTGCTTTCGGCTCAGCGTCTCCTCAGCTTTTAGAGCCATCTGATAAGCATCTTCCACCGTTCTGATGGTTACCATGCTCATCTCATCCTGAATATCATATCTCAAGCATTCAGGTATCTGGAAACTTTTTCATCATCGCTTTCCCAATGACCTACCCTGATGTTCATCCTGTAGAATTCTTCAGTATATTCCTTCACTATCATCAGCTTTTGTCTCAAATTTTGCATTCTTCGAAACAAAGTAATTTGGTAATCTCTGGGGATGAATTTTTCCTTCATCTTCGCAATCATCCTATCCCAACTCTGGATTTTCTGCTTGCCTCTGCAGTGTCTGTCAGCTTGTAGTTCATCCCACCACAATGCTGCATGTCCCTTAAATTTTGTGATAGCATGCTTGACTTTATTGTCTTCCTCGACATATTCATAGTTGAAATAAGTATCCAGAGCTCTAATCCAGTCTAGAAGCTCTTCAACATCTAGGTTTCCTTCATAAACTGGGATGTCCATTTTCTCTCTTGCACCCATTCTTGAAATAGCTCTGATCAAACGTTCGTTTGTTGCATCTTCGGCTGCAACTCCCTCTTCTTCATGTCCAGTATCATCTTCATCTTCGGAATCACTGATATCTCCTACATCAGTTGTACGCCTTTGTCTTATCTCCATTTCCACAAGTCTGGCGCGTATGTTATGCAGTTCTCTTTCTACTTTTGGATTCTGCACCTGCCTACCCCTTCCTTTGGACATTTCCCTTTCCTCTTCTGAATCAGGTGATTGTCTGCCCCTTCTTCTTGGTCGCATGGTGAATTTCCCCTTTCTCTGCTACAGAAAGCAAAGAACCTTTCTGTGCTTTGATACCAAACCTGACGCAGTGCCTCCTTCTGCCTCGACAAAGGCCTCTGCGCTGACCTCCCAGTCTATAAGGATCGTTCTAATTTTACCTTGAGTCGGAGTGGCTCCTTCGATTCTCCCCTAGAATCTCCTTTAAAATTGACCCGCAGGTCTTTTCTGCTCCTCGCAGCCTCTAGGCTCGATTGCTATTCTCTTCATGACAAGAAAAATAGAAAATCAGGTTTTGGGGTTTCAAAATCCCAATGTCACAACCTTTTGTTTCCCGATTTTTCGATCTCTGCTATCCCGATATACTCTAACTTCATTTAGCTTTCTAGGCTAGACTCATGGTCCACACGACCTCCCCTTTATATGACCACAGTCCTATCACCTTTCGGGATTTCAGGGTTTCTGATGTCGAAATGTATGTGACCTCTTGTCCTCAGGATCCCCGATCCTCCGAATCCCAATATGACATCACTAAGAACCATTTTTCACCTTAACACAATCAACAACTGTGATCATCTACTAAACCAATGGCTCCGAATCTCCCACGGGACTTCGGGGTTTCGAACATTGAAATGTATTTATCTTCGAGACTCTCGATCTCTCGAATACCGATTTCCCGATATGACTTCTCTTTCGGGATTTTTCTCGAAAGTCGTGATTGTTGCCACGTGTCCTCAAGGATGGACGGTCCTCATCTGCTTCGAGGTTTTTATCTTGGAAGTTCTCGATTTCCCGTTATGACAAGATGACATCAGCTAGGCCCCAAAATGGAGATTTCCTCCTTTCGGGATTTCAGACTTCGCAATTCTGAATTGCTAGTGTTTCCTGTCTTCAAGATCCGCAAAACATCGAACCCCGTCTTCTTCGGATTTTCAACACGCATCCCAAATGAATGGATGGTTCTGATTAAATCTTAGACTTCGCCAAATGCAAAGCCAAAACACTCACTTATGTGAGTCCCGATGATCGAATATCCGATCTGGATGATCACACGACACGTGTCCTTCCTTAGATCAACGGTTGCAATTCTTTCACTGATTCAAGACTTATAAAGCCTTGAGCTCTTGGTCTCTAAAATTATGATATGATAATGGTTCTTGATCCCTGCCATGTGTCCCAACAGATGGGCAACTCTGATTTGTATCAGAGTTTTCACTGTGAATTTTCTCGATCCCTTGTCCATGGGATTCCCGATATCCTGAACTCCGACGCCTTGATATCTCGATACCTTCTGGGACCTTCGCTCATCTCGAGAGGGTTTAAACCCTATACAACTCCTGCCAGATCAGACGGCTGACGGGTAACTAGGTGAGGATCTAACGGCTCATGATCTCCTAATATTGAACTCTGAACGTAGCCGTAACCTCCTCGCTCCTTTATCAGATCGGACGACTAACGGGATTTCGCTAATTCTCTGCAGAGATTCTGACCATCGGTTTCTTCCCCCTGGAAATTTCTATGAAGTGAACCAAGTATTCTTCCCTAGATTTATCCACTTAAGCCACAAACATCCAATTCCTTCTAATCACTCAAATACACCGAATTCTTATACTTCCTTTAATAGTTTCAAAGGCTTTATCCTTCCTGAGCTTCCTTATGACTTCAAGCCTTAAAGAAGACCCTTGCACGCACTCCTTGCGGCAACCTTCAACCACTCAAAGTGTGAAACACTCTTTGACCCTGCGCACACTCTACAGTGACGATCTCTAAATACTTTACTCAGGTTCAAAACCCTAAGATTCTACTCGGCCTGTGCACTCCTTGCACAACTCCTGTGCCTGCCTGCAATTCTGTGTGAATATGAGAACAAATGCTATCTCTCCTAAACTTTCAGAGACGAACCTCTAAACTTTTTTTCAACGCACTCCTTGCAGACAATTCAACTGCACTCCTTGCAGGAACTCTTTCTCATACAGAGAAACAATTGAAACTCATTTCACTTCCCTTTCCTCTCAGCCTTCAAATATTCAACAAGAAATCATTCATACATAGCATAAAAGAAATTGCATGACAAAAAGAGTAAAACATTCATGATCATAACATTTAAATATGCATACACGGAGAATACATGAACACCCTGAGTCTGAATCACAACTTTCTTGTATTAATTCAGAACTTATGTACATGGGGTCTGCTACACAGCTCTCTGCTTCTCTTTTATTCTCATAATCATACTAATGTTACAATACACAATGAGGGTGTCTATATTCGGTTTCCCCTCTTTCATTCTAAACTGTCTAATCTATGCATTAAAGCTACATACCAACATAAATGTCTTCTTAGTCCTTCAGACGAGAGCGGGTCACTCAAGGTCTGATTACAATCTATAAGTATGCCCCTCCTTAACTATCACATTTAAGTTTGGCACATCCAATATTCAAAGTTTTTGAACAATTTATCATGTTCTCAAAATGTGTTTCACTTGCCCGACGCTTGCATGATGTTGGCGATGCTCCTGCATCATCTGCACTCAAGAACACCTTTGTAAAGAGGCATTTGATTAATACAATCAGAAGCAGTTTGTCCTACATGTATTTATGTGTTGAATGGATGTCTATGTGTGTTTTGTTTATACTGTGAATGTATGTTGTGATTGTGCATTTGTAGGAGTTGAATGATTTCAGGTTTGGGTTTTCTTTGAGGCTTCATACCAGGAAGGTGTGTAGAACATTGCAGGTTCTAATAGCCAGTTCTTAGAGAGAACTTCCAATTCTAAGGAATTTGGACAAAGACATTATAAGAGGGCATAGCAGCTGAAGTCATCAACTCAAGGAGAAGACCTCAAGGTTGTTGAATACCTTGGAGGAAAGACTGTGTAGGGAGGACACAGTTGAAGATAGAATCTCTCAGGCGTTCTATAGAGCTCTGCTAGGACGGCATTGAGCAGGTGCAAAGGGTGCACAGAGGAACTCTGTTGTGAGTTCAAGGAAAAGACAGAACTATTGAATGTTCTGTGGAGAAACTCTACTAGGTGGGCATTAAGTTAGTGTGAAAATAGGCACAAGGAGGAAGAACTCTTTGAGTTATGAATTTGGAGAAGAATCCAGAGAAGGATCTTCACAAGGTTGCTGAACACCCTGCAGACTCAGCAATAAAGTTGTTGGAGAAAAGTAGTGCCAGGAGGGCATTTTATTCTTCATCTAAAGGAGAAGGGAAGAGGACTTATTTCCTTAGAGGTTGAATCTATAGGAGAAGCTCAGAAGAGATAGAACTGAGTTAGTGTGCAGAGACTCTGCAAGGTGTGTAGGATTTGTGGAAACCTTTTAAGGTTTCAGAGAAGACAAAATCTCAGGAGGAACAGCGTCGTCAAATGCACGAGCGAGACTCGAGGCCATAGAGTTCGCAAAGAGAGAAAAGAAGAAAAGGTTGATGACTTTAGCATTTGGAAAATTCTTCCAAGGTTCAAGAAGAAAGCACATGGTCAGAGGGAGCAAAACTACCATTAGATCAGCTGAAAATATCTAGACCATTGAAAGTTTCCACGTCCAGGGATTAGCGGGAGAGCGCATAGAGTGGAAGAGATCGTGAGCAATCCGATCTCGCTCAGAATCGCCGATAGCCATTGGATCATTCAGAATCTACATGAGGTTTAAACCTTCGAAAGCAGCGGAGAAGAGTCTCGAAATAGTGAACAAATTGGGATTTGGACATTCGGGAATTCAGAGGTTCTGATGACAAGAGGTCGGGACACTCCACAGTGAAAGTCCCAAAATAGCGAAGGGGATCTGAGCCGTCCATCTAGAAGGAGGACACATGTTGTGAGATCACCCATTTTAGGGATTCAGACATTGGGGACCAGAGAGAGGAAGTCCTTCGATTTTGCAAGTGGCGAGGTCCCGGGAAACGATCTGGAACATCCATCTGTAGAAGACACATGGTGGATATCAGAGAGCCCATCAGCATTTCAGATACCGGGGGTTCAAGATACAAGAGGATTTTTGTCACAGGGGGTCACAAGTCATTAAAAGGGAATTGAATAGGGATTGTCCATCTGAGGAGGACACGTGGCATCAATCCATGATTTTGGGGAAAATCCTGAAAGGAGGGCATTTCGGTATTTCAACTACTAGGAATGCGAGAGGTAAGAGTTTGAGACTCTTGAAATATAAAATCCTGAAAGGATCTGGGTCATTGGATCAAGAGGGGATTAGAGTTGTTGATCTACTCAGAGGAGGAGAACCTAGTATTCAGGATTTCAACATTTCAAAGTTTGGATCTTTGGGAGTTCCAAAGACAAGGCAATTGAGAATTTTGGTGTTTAAAACTCTGAAATCGCAAAATGTGAAGGGCCAAAAAAAAGGCATTTTGGGATATCGGGATTCGGCATTTTGGGATATCGGGATTCGGCATTTCGGGAATCCTGTGGACAAGAGGTCTAAGCATTTTGACATTTGGAAACCCAAAATCGCGAAAGGAGGAGAAGGTTGGGGACAGGCATTTCAGAAATTCAGGATTCGACTTTTCGCAAGTCTAGAGGACAGGAGGTCGGGCGCTTATGTCATGAAACCCCGAAATAGGACTGTGGTCTTATAGTAAGTGGTCACATGGACCAAGGTTATAACCTAGGGGGCTAATTGCTAATGAAATCCATTTCGGCGTTTCAGTGTTTCGGAGAATGAGAGGTCGAGGAGTCAAGGACTCTTGACACTGAGACATAGATAGTTCCAAAACCCGAAAACTCCATTTCGGGAAAAGTTCATGGTCATGTACAGAGGTCGTGGCAGAAGAAGAAGGACCTATGGATCGAATATTTGTGATTCCAGCAGGGAATCAAAAGAGGTACTTTGGCTCGGGTAAGTGAATGAACGATGCTTAGACCAAGAGGTGGTGCAGTACCTATTGAGGCAGGGGCGTGTTGGGCCCCAACATCTCCCCCTATATTTTTTAAAAATTTAAAGGGCCCCTATTGGAATCTTGATAATTATAATGAACTACAGAATCAACCTTTTCAAATAGTTCTATGCCTTGGCTTTCTTTGAGACAAACTTAAGACATTCACTATAGTCTGAAACATTCATTACAAGAGTATATGTCAAAAGTTAGAAACAAGCATAAAAATCTCAA
>JZKD02S0216991.1:762676-785212 GCA_000966675.3 Picea glauca
AGCTTTATAGGAAAGAATCGTATTACTGTATCATATTAAATGTGAAAGAGAGATTACAACCATTGCCTTGATGTCGTAAGGTCCCTTCCAACTGTCCTTCATTTCCCACACACTTCTTGCTCCAAGGATTCTGAAACCATAGATCTGATAGCTACTCACAATCTATCTTGACAAAGAAAATCTCAAAGACACTCCAACAAAGCTAATAATTCTAAGCCAAAGAACCAGAACCCACAAGCTCAAGCTAACAAAAGCTAACTTTCTCCATGAGAACTCCTCTCCTTTTATAAGCTGAAGAAGATAAGGTGAGGAGGTTAGGATGATCCCACTAAATCATGAAAGTGAGTAAGATCCAAACCATTCGAATGCCACTTCACCATAGAAGCTTCTCCTTCTAGAAGATTCGCAAAAATGCTCATTTTTGCCATGTGCTGGAATGTTCACACCCTAGCTATAGTGCAACCTGCGAACTGTTCGCACCCTGACTATAGTGCAACCTACGAGAATTGGTCATTCTCGCATCCTGCCTATATAGCAACCTGCGAACATCCCTTTTTATAAGGTTTTTACAGAGGAAAAAGCAATTTCTTTTCTCAGGAGAAGTTCTTCTCCCTTCTCTCTTTAGGAACATAGGCCACTGATCCCTCTGAAGGAAACAGATAGGTTTACATCATTAACGATCATAGGGATGATGAAAATAATGTGTAACAAGGAGTGCTAGTGCAGAGGAATTTGCAGAAGGAATGAAGGAGCTTCATAGCCAAGTTAAGGAGCGATTTTAGAGTTTAAGTCAAGAATACAAGCAGAGAGCAGATCAACATAGGTGAGAACTTCAATTTGAAGTTGGTGATCTGATTCTTGCACATCTAAGGAAGGAGAGGTTCCCAAGGGGAACATATAACAAACTAAAGATGAAAAAGGTTGGACCGTGCAAGGTCATAAGGAAATTTGGGGCAAACGCATATGATATTGAATTACCCAATGGGATCAGAATCTCGCCGATATTCAAAGTTGTGGATTTGTACCCTTACAGAGATGAAGAAGTAGGAGCATAGGAGGAACAGAAAGAGGTTCAATGGACAAAATAAATGCCTGTAGTTGAAAAGCCACAGATGGAAAGCATAATTGACAAGAGGATTAGAAAAAATACCAGGAGAAAAGAGTATTTTGAATACTTGGTCAAATGGAAAGGACATCTAGTTGAAGATTCTAGTTGATGAAGCAGAAATTCATAGGCATGGACAGACCGTGCAAGAGCTCATGAACAGGAGTTCATGAAAATTTTCAAGAAAGGGAGTATGATGTAGGAGCATCGTAAGCAGCAAGCCAAGCAAGCATAAAGGCGGAAGTCAACTGGAAAAGCACGACACACATTTTGAAATATTTTCAAAATTTAATGAGTAGATATTAATGTAATAGCTAGGGGAAATGTACTCACATTTATATCTAGATGTTGTAAATAGATCTTGAGTGATTTGATCTCATCTGTTGAATATAATATGCATTGAAGTCTGTTTAATGAAAGTAGGTAGATTTTATTTAATAGATTAGACAGTTTAGAAGCATAGGAGGGAAAATGGATATAGACACCCTCACCCTTGTATCTTTAGAACAGCAAGAGATAAAAAATAGTATGAGATAGAGAATCCATAAGCTGTTGAGTTGTAGTAGAGAGATGTAGAGAAGAACCCATGTACATGAGCACTTAAGTTAATATATAATTCTTTGACTCAATTTTCATGGTGTTATGATGCTTACTGTTTACATTAGTTGAATGGTATGTTTACAGTTGGTTCATTTTCTCTACTATGCATTTGTTTAAATGTTATGTTGTGTGTAAGATTTCATGTTGAATGTATGAAGTCTGAGAGAGAAGAAGAATGAGTTTCAATTGTTTCTCTTCCTGAGAGTTCCTGCAAGGAGTGCAGTGAATGTCCACAAGGTGTGCGTTGACAGGAGTTTGAGTTTTATCTCAGAAAGCTCAGGAGAGATATTGTTGTTCTCATACCAGTAGAAGTGCAGGTGAAGCATAGAGCCATGCAAGGTGTGTGCAGGCTAGTTGGAGCCTTGGAACTTATCAACTAAGGTAAAGGTTGAAGGACTACTGTTGCAAAGAGTGCACAGAGTCGAAGACTCAAATAACCAGAGGTTATTTGAAATTTTGTCGCAAGGAGTGCATGTAGGAATCCTTTTGAGGTTTGATCTTACCAAAGAAATATCAGGAGGGAAAACACCTTTGAAGTGTTCAAAGGGAGACGAAGGTCAGAATTATCAAATAGAAGTCAAGTTTAGGAGGGAGAACATTGATTCGTCTCACAAAAGTCACTGAGAAGTGAATCGGGCGGTCAAAATTCTCTGTGAAGAAATTGTGAAATCGGGAGGACCCTAGGATCTAGTGGAGCTACAAGGTGGTTAGGAGTTAGACGAACCCACCACCCTGGTGTCAAGAATCAATGAGGAGCGTTTATCGTGGTTAGTTTGAACCATTAGATCATTTTAGGAATTTGGGATTTGTAAGTTCGAAGTGAAGGCCAAAATCCTTGGTCACTCTAAATCCCAAATCGTGAAAGTGATTATTGAGTGTGAAGTCAAACAATGGAATTTTGGCATTTTGGCATTTCAGGGTTCGTCATTTTGGTAGTTCCGAAGACAAGGAGTCGGGGCACCTTGCATTGAAAACCTTGAAGTCATGAAATGTGACGTGTCTTGGAGCGGAATTTCATCATTTCGTTATTTCAGAGTTCAGGAAGTAGAGGAGGCTACGATTTTTGGAATCAAGAGTTTCAAACTCCTGGTTCATGAAAAGCTGAAAGATTCAGAGCCATTGGATCAAGGAATATCTCAGCCATAGATCACGTGGGAGGTGAGGCTTCGGTAATTCAGGAATCGTCATTTCGGAAGGTAAGGAACCTTTCTACTGTGGATTTTCATGAGTCGCGAAATCCCGAAGAGCGAAAGGGAAAATTTTCGAAAGGTTGAGGGACAAAAGCCGTTGGGGCCCAATTGGGTTTCGGGGTTTCAGGACTCAAGAGGTAGAGTTGCATGGTCACGCAACTCCTAAAATCACAAAAAGAGAAATGTCGAAGGGTGGGTCCCAAGTGTTAGTCAAAGGATACGTGCGACAAAAGCCAAAGGAGGTGGTCGAGGTTCGGCAAAAATCCCGGAAGGCCATCGACCTCACCAAAGGAGAAATTTCAAAATTCGGGGAATCATAAGGGAAGAGGAACAATTGTAGGTTGTTTTCTCAAGTCCCGAGGAAAAGAGAAATAAGTGGGCAATAAGTGGCGTGTGTTCAGTGCATTGAAGGAGTCAACCCTTGTTGACGTTTCAAGTTTCAGAGGTTTAAGAGACAAGGGGCTTGACATCAGGATTCGCGAAATTGTGAAGTTTGAAATTTTGAATCGAAAAAAGTACCAATCATATTTGTTGGTCAGTTGTGGAGTTAACGTCTTGTGTTTGATCATACAGGAATAACTCATAAGGACCTGTGGAATACACCCTTGTGTGTGTGTGAGGTATTCTCTGTGGGGAAACCGAAGAGTCAGTCTGACTCAGAGAAATATTTAGAACTATCCTGTGTGGATCTTGGCCCGATGGTCGGGGGTCCGCATCATTTGGTATCAGAGCATAGAATAAATTATTTGTTTTTTGTAGCAGAGAGAAGGGAGAAATTTTACAGCCATGCCACCGAGAAGAAGACACTGGAAATTACCTGATCTAGTAGTGGAAAGGGAAATGCACGAATTACGTGCCAAGCTTGATGCTATGGAGATAGAACAGAGGCGCACAATTGACGTTGGGGATATCATCAAAGATGAAAGTGAAAATGAAGCTAGAGACAAAGGAGAAGAAGTTGCAGTTGAAGATGCTACAGAAGAACACCTAGTCAGGGTTGTTGCGAGGATAGGTGTTGTTAGCACCAATTCTTACAAGGGGGGATGTTTCTCTCTGACTGTAAGCCCTTGGTGTAAAATATGAAGAAACAGGTTTTAAAATCCAATCAAATGCATTTTATTCAAAGGCCACATTCATGAGCGTCAAGTGTAGCACACAGAAGAAGTTCATTTAGGGCTTAAAGTCAAGCGAGAAGGAAAAGATCTGTTTTCAATGGTCAGGATTCATCGAGGAAGCAGATCGACAATCAATGGGAATTCACGATTAGTGGAGTTGCATGAGGTTTAGCACATGGGCTTATCCCTTAGGGACAAAGTCACGAAATGATCCTGGTCATCTGATCCAGTCAAGACACATGGCGCCTGATTAAATCTGGTCGCCATCTCGACTATCGTGACTTTGAAATACAAGGGCCAACCCCCTCCCATCCACGATACATGAGATGTGAAGGTGCCTTTGGGTGTGGGCCCATGGTCTTGGCGCCCAGTCACAAGGTAGCAGGGCTAAAGTGGAGGCCAGTTGAGTTTAAACACTCAATGAGCGATGAGTGATTGGGGCCATCCATTTCAACAGGGGCATGTGGCACGCGATCAAGCTTCGTCATGTTTCAGTTACCAGGGCTTCGAGAGTAAAGGAGCAAGAACTCCCAATGGGAAAATTCCTGAAAGAGTCTAGTCCATTGATCATGGAACAGTTTCAACCATCCATCAGGAACGTCTCTTAGCACATGAAGCTAAGGAGTGGGCAAATCTGAGCAACCAGGATCTGTGTGCCCAAATCTATGGTCAAGGTTGGATTCTCGAACCTCCTCGTCATTCTACCTTTAAAGCAAGGGGGTCTAGAATTTCAGCGCACATCTCTCAACGGACTATATTTGAGAGCCCAGATCTATCGTCAAGGTTGGATTATGGACCCCCTTTGCCTATCTACCTTTAATAGGGGGGCAGGTCCAGAATTGGTGGCTTAAAGCAGGCCCCCCTTGTCATATCTCTGATTTTTCTCCATTTTCCACCTTCCACCATGTGTTTTCCACTCAACACCATCGTGGCACATCTCTTTCCCCTTTCCTCGCTCCCACCTGTCACCTCCTGCCAGGTGTTCCTCCCTGCATTCTTCCCTCGGTTTCCACTTCCCCCATGTCATATTCCTCTTCCCTTTTGTCCCTCTCATCCTCCACATGTATGGTTGTCCTTACTCCTCCTCCACCTTACCTCTCTCACCCACCTGTACCCTGTGCTCCATGCCACTTCCACCTGTGTCTTATCCATGCCCTGTGGCATTTCTCATCTGGTGTCACAGCACCACCTCATCCTTCTCACCAGGGTCTCCTCCACGTCTGCCATCTGGGTTCCCCCGCAGTAGTCCAGCGAAGAAGAAGACAACCAAAGGTAGATTGCCATGTCTTGAATATGCATAGTTGACCAGGCCTCGCCTCATCCCAAGGAAGCAGTTATTGAGAAGTTCGGTGGTGGTTAGACATCGTCTCCACCATAAATGGAAAGCTCAGAAAAGGACAAAGTGTAGAGGCAGATTGTCAGTCTATCTTGACAAGGATCATGTCTGACAGAAGACTGCATGGGCAGTCTGCCCAATGTCTGCATGCGCAGCCTGACAAAGAAACTCCTTAATGTCAAGCATTGAACTCATGACGTGATCGTGCCTTCAACGCCTGAGTCAGTTCCAAGTATATGTAGGCAATTTTACCATTTTCGTAAAGATATTGATGGTACAGCGAAGCTCCCGACTGTAAATCTTTAACAAAGCCTCTGGTTCTTTGGTTATAGAATGATATTTTGAGATTTCTTGTTTAATGGCAGCCAGCCTCCTCCTTTCCTTTTTCCTCTAAATCTGAAATCCCATGTATGGATGATCCAATCGGGTGTTTCCATAACTATATGATGCATGTTTGATTGTATTAGTTCTACAATGTTTGAGGTTTAATTTGAAGTTTCTCCAGTCTGAGAGGATCTCATATCTAGGACTTTTCCCCTTTCTTCCCCTCCACTTACTCACCACTATGCAAAATTTACCAGCTTAAGTTAGATCAAGACCTCTCATGTCCTTGTTGTTCCAACCCAGTTTTCTGAGTGAGCAATATTGTTCTGAGTTTACTTCCATTTGATCACCCCCTTTTAACAAATCATGACATAAACTGATGGGCCTCAAGCTTACTCCTGCTGCAATCCAGGAGTGACTTCTAACGCCAACATTTATGGCACCATTGTCAGGGATGAAGTTGAAAAGTTTCCCTGGGATAGAATGACATTGAGCCTCTGATTTTGAAGGTGCATTAGGCATCAAAGCCCTATGATATTGCTACTGTGCACCTAGCGACTCCATTGTGATGACTCCACTGTGGTTAACTTGTTGTTTTAGTTGTGGCTTCCAAAGGTTGACACACGCGGTCCCATCCACAACTGCCTCTAGCTACGCCTAAAGCTGATCCAAAGGTAATTAGTAGAAGAGGAAAGGCCTCCAAAGGAGAAACTTCCATCGCTCAACCAGGTAATTTTCCATCTCCTTCTGTAGAAAATCTGTTTTCTTCTTCTCGGCTTCCTAGCAGACCTGTTTCTAAAGTTTCCTGTTTCCTGAATTTCAGGAGTGTTTCGGCTGAGTTTTCCCCTCTTGGTCTGGGATTGGAGGGAGAAATCCTTGTCACTCCTCTCTCCCCTGAAGTTGTACCTTGGCATAGACCCAAGACCACAAAAGATTTTACCACCCCTCCTCTTATTACTATTTCTGCTATTGTACAGAGAGGAGAAACTCTGACTCAAGCCCCTTAGCCTTCTCTCTGAATCCCCCATTGTTTCCCCTTCCACCTAGAATCTCATTTCTAGTATCCCCTGTATTTCAAGCTCCTTCTCCTCTGAGTTATCCTCCACCTAATATTCCTGTGGTAGGAGAAAATCCCCCCATGACCAGAATGGAGGCTATAATAGCTACTAGGTATGCTCACCTTTTGTTACCTCAACCTCTCAATTCCCTTCCAGCAGATGGCTACCTTAAGCAGTTTCCCAAGTTTATAGGCGAAGGGGACATAGCTGCAGAAGAACACCTTGAAGCCTTTTACAGCTTCACAGATGATCATGTTATCATGCATGCATATGTATGGATGAGGATTTTCATCCATAACCTTGAAGGCGAGGCTAGAAAGTGGTTTAGGGCCCTGCCTCCTGGATCTATTGATGGGATTGAGGCTTTGGATAATGCGTTTTTGAGACAATGGAGAGACAAAAAAGACTTCATGTATTGCATGACAGAGTTTGGATCTTTAAAGAGAAAGGAAGGAGAGTATGTCTCTGACTTCTCCAAGAGATTCAATAAAATGTACAATAAGATCCCCGCTAAGATAAATCCATCAGAAGCCTCTGCTAAAATCACTTATGCTAGCGCTTTTAATTCCAATTTCTGCCCACTGTTGAGGGAAAGGAGAGCCCCAACTCTATCTGACATGCAAAATCAACTCATGTAAGTAAAATCGAACATATTGGTTGTTTACCGACTTAAGAATAAGGTTGATAGAGACATATCCAAGAAGATACCTAAAGCCTCCCCATCCAATTCCTCTCCAGACGAGGTAACTAAAATGATAAAATCTCTTTCGGCTAGGAAGGAAAGGTGGGAGTTAGAAAGAAAGCCCATGTACAGAAATCCACAAAATACTGATAAAAGAGGCTTCAGAAGGCCTGGTAACAATATGCCACAGGCTTTTCCAAGGGAACCCAGGAGAAAAGACAGAGATGATCAGAGGATTCAAACCCCTCTCCAAAGTAACCTAGTTTCTCATGAGGAAGAAGAGGAGATAGATGAGCTTGACCCTGAAATTCACTATATTGAAGACACTTCCCCTTTTCCCCATTTGACTCAATATGCATATGAAGAATCCCTTATGAACATTCAAATCAATGAGATGGGTAAAGGGGAAAAGGCCAGCAACACTCCTAACAGATACAATCTCAGGTCAAAGAGGAAAGAAGGGAATTTTGATAGCCAGGATCAACCCCTCATAGCAAAAAGGTCTGCTAAACCTACAACAATCACTACTAAAGAAAAGAAAACTTAGAGTACTTCACCAATAGCCAAGGAACCTGTCTTTGAGGTAAGGGAAGCACCTAAGCCTCTTTCCTTCTTTAGTTTTGAGCACAAAATTCAAAATATTAGGATTCCCATACCCCTCTCAGAACTAGTTAAAAATGAAGATTTCAAAAGGTCCCTCTCCAAACTGCTACAATCTGAGCCCCCCCAGCCTTCCACGGACTCAGTAAATATTCAAGATGAAAAGCCAGTAGTTGTCCTAGGTCCCATGGTAGAAGACAGAGATGATTCATCCCCTCCCTTCTACACATCCCTGACCATACATGATAAGGTGTTGCATAATTTCCTCATGGATTCAAGAGCTTCCCAAAACCTTATGCCCAAAATAGTCATGGAAGAATTGGGATTGGAAGTGACAAAGACTTATCATGATTTGTACTCTTTTGATTCAAGGAGGGTTTAATGCCTTGGAGTCATCAAAGACTTGGTGGTCTCTTTATTTTAGCTGCCAATGAAGAGTGTGGTCATGGACATTGTCGTAGTTGATGTTCCCCCCAAGTTCAGCATGTTGTTGTCAAGATCTTGGATTAAAATACTTGGAGGAACATTACATATGGATCTTTCATATGCCACCATTACAGTCTTTGGAGGGGAACATGGGAGGTTGTACATAGAAGCTCAGTTGGCTTACATTGTTAGTGATGAAGCAAACCCCACAAATCATCCTATCTTTGCACTTGACACTGATTTGGGGTCTAATTTATTGTAGCTCACTGACACTCCTCAAGCCCCTTTTCAAATCAGAAAGCAGCCCATATTTAATCATGAGATACCTCCTCCAACCACCTATGTTTGGAAGATGTTCTTCTACGGAGCTTCTTCTAGAAAAGGCGCTGACCCGGGAGTGGTTTTTGTGTCGCCTCATCAGGAAACCATATCCCTGTCATACAAGCTGGAATTTGAAGCTACCAACAATGTGGCAGAATATGAAGCTCTTGTTCTAGGCTTAAGGGCTGCAAAAGAAATGGGAATTGAGGAGGTAGCAGTGTTTGGATATGCTGAGTTGATTATCCAACAAGTCATAAATGCTTATCGAGCTAAGCATCCTCAGCTTAGAAGTTACAAAGGTGAGGTGTGGGACCTGATTGATAATTTATTCTCAGCTTTCAACATTTCTTTTATTCCAAGAGAGGAAAATACTTTGGTCGATTCCTTAGCTGTATCAGCTAGTCTATTTAGAATCCCTCTGCCGCCTAAGATCAAATATGATGTTGAGATAAGATATAGGCCATCTGTACTGGACAATATCAAGCATTGGAAGGTATTTGAAGACAATCTTGAAATCAAAAAATTTATTCATTCTGTTTATGAATTCTCTACATTGCACATTGATCAGGACCCTGATCCCGAAGGTGACCCTCACCCTAAGGTATTTTTAAATAAAATTGTTAATCACCATATTGTTCAACTGCCTAGAAATCACATCCCTAAGGGAGTAGTCCCTTAATTGTTCGATGGGAATTATGTGGCAGTAAAGGGTAGGGTTTCAAATGAAGATGATGATACAACTGAGTGAAACATTGGCACATAGGAGGAGCCTAAGTTTGTCAAGTTTTCAAGCAGCCTGACCAAAGAACAGAGGGCTGGATATACTGAGTTATCAAGAGAATTTGTTGATGTGTTTTCATGGACCTATAAAGACCTCAAGACATATGACACATCTATCATTGAACACAAGATCCCACTGAAGGAAGAGGCTAAGCCATTTAGGCAAAATCTAAGACAGATAAATCCCATGTTGTTGCCTGTCATGGAGAGAGAAGTGAAGAAGTTGTTAGATTCCCAAATCATTGTCCCCTTGAGATATTCTGAGTGGTTGGCCAATTTGGTCCCGGTGAGGAAGAAAAGTGGAGAAATCAAGCTCTGTGTTGATTTCAAGAACCTGAACAGGAGCTCAAATAAAGACAACTATCCCTTTCCCAACATGGAACACATATTGCAGAGGGTAACTGGTGCATCTAGGATATCCATGATTGATGGTTTTTCTGGCTATAATCAGATATCAGTCATGCTTGAGGACAGAGAGAAAACAACCTTCACCACTCCTTGGGGCACATTCATGTATGCCAAGATGAATTTTGTATTAATGAATGCAAGAGCAACATTTCAGCGAGCCATGGACATAGCCTTCATTGGGGAGAAAGATCAGTTTGTGGTGATCTATGTAGATGACATCATAGTCTTCTCTAGGTCTGATAAAGAGTATTGTTGTCACCTGAGGAAATTTTTCTTGAAATGTTAGAGGTTTTGCCTTTCCTTAAATCCCAAGAAATATTTGTTTTCTATGAAGGAGGGGAAGTTTTTAGGCCATATAGTATCAGCAGAGGGAGTGAGGATTGATCCCAGCAGGCTAGAGGCAATTCAGACCGACTCACTTCCCAGGTCTAAAAAGGAAGTCCAGGATTTTTTAGGGAAGATTAACTTTCTGAGGAGGTTTGTCTCAAATTTTGTTGAGTTGGTGAAACACATCACATCCATGCTTAGAAAGGGAAATGAAGTGAAATGGACTGCTGAACCTAGGGAAGCTTTTGTCCAAATAAAAAAGGCATTGACTGAGGCACCTGTGTTGATTAGTCCTGATTATTCCAAGGATTTCCTAGTTTTTTCTTTTGCTTCTTTTGATACAGTAGCAACAGTATTATTGCAGAAAAATGAGGAAGGGAGAGAGAAACCCATTTCCTTCTTCAGTAAGGCATTAAGAGATGTAGAAATCAGTATGAGATCATGGAGAAATAGGCCTATGCCTTGGTGAAAGATCTCAAAGATTTCAGAGTCTATGTCTTGCACTCAAGAGTGACTGCATACGTTCCTTCAGCCTCTGTGAAAGACATCCTTATATAGCCTGACATAGATGGGAGAAGAGGTAAATGAATTGCCAAGATCCTTGAGTTTGACCTGGAGATAAATCCCACCAAGCTGGTTAAAGGAAAGGGTTTAGCCAAGTTGTTGGCTGGATCTAATTGCAAGGCCTTGGGGATTGGCTTCATCAAATATTTCTTAGAAAGTTAGCAAGCTGAGTCATCTAGCAAAATATCTCAGGGTGGCTTATCACTAGCAGAATGCACCTGGTACAGAGACATTTTGTACTTTCTGCAAGACTTGAAGCCTACTGATGGAATTGGAAAAAGCAAGGAAAGAGCTTTAAAGCTCAAGGCTATCAGATATTGCCTTATTGACCTATCCTTTTACTGGAGAGATCCTTTAGGGGTGTTTCTGAGGTGTTTGAACCCACAGGAAGCCCAGAAAGTTATGTTTTATTTTCATAGTGGCCTTTGTGGAGGTCATCATTTCTGGAAGACCAGAGCTCATAAAATTCTGAGGTATGGATACTACTAGCCCACCTTATTCAATGTCTGTAGAGAAGTCAGAGCTTGCATCAAATGCCAAATGTTCTCAAGAAAGCAGCAGCTCAAATCTCTGCCACTAAAGCCTGTAGTAGCTTCAACACCCTTTGAACAGTGGGGGTTGGATTTCATTGGAGAAATTCATCCACCTTCAAGTGTCTAGCACAGATGGATCCTAACTGCAACAGATTATTTCACCAAGTGAATAGAAGTTGCCCCCACTAGGAAATCTTCACACAAAGTAATTATTAGCTTCCTGGAGGATATCATAGCCAGATTTGGCTTTCCTAGTAGAATTGTCACTGATAATGCTACTTCTTTCAAGTCCGAGCCTTTGGTTAAGCTCTGTGAGCAATTTGAGATTTCACTAATTCACTAAACTCCCTATTATCCTCAAGGAAATGGACTGGCAGAATCTTCCAATAAAAGTCTAATCAAACTCATTAAAAGATTATTGGAAGACAATAAGAGGGTTTGGGATTCGAAGCTCAAATTCACCCTATGGGTCGATCGAGTGACAACAAAGAAATACCTGGGCACCTCACCTTTTCAACTTGTTTATGGGATGGAGGTTGTTTTTCCCACTCAGCTCGCTTTACGTGTAGAGAAATTATTTCAGGATCATGATGGAGATACAGACCATATGGTCAGAAGGATTCATAAAATGGTGGAAGTGAAACATATCAGGGAGTAGGTAATGGAAAGAGCTCATAGTTATCAGTAGAAGATCAAGGAGGCCTTTGACAAGAAGGTCAGGAAGAAGGAATTTGAGCTGGGTGATTTGGTGCTTAAATGGGATGCACCCAGGTAGGATAAGGGTAAACACAACAAGTTTGACACCCTCTAGATTGTGCCCTTCAAAATCTCTGAAGTATTCTCGAACAACACTTACAGATTGCAGGATTTGAAGGGTGAAGAAGTTTTTAATGGCCCAGTAAATGGGCATTTCCTGAAGAAATGTTTTTTCTGAGCCTTAGACGGCTCCTCTGTTTTTTGTAAATATTGTTTTTCTATTTATTCTCGGCTTTGTAAATGACTCCATATCCCAACAACAAGGCACTGAAGCTGTAAGGATTTCTTAGAGCATCGTAGGGATGACTCTATCCCCCATGGGGCCTAATGTTAGCACCAATTCTTGCAAGGAGGGATGTTTTTCTCTGATTGCAAGACCTTGGTGTAAAATGGGAAGAAACGAGTTTGAAAATCCCATCAAATGCATTTTATTTAAAGGCCACATTCATGAGCGTCAAGTGCAGCACATAGAAAAAGTTCATTTCAGGATTAAAGTCAAGCGAGTGGGCAAAGATCTGTTTTCAACAACCAAGATTCATCGAGAAAGTAGATCGTCGATCAGCAGGAATTCATGATTAGTAGAGTTGCATGAGGTTTAGCGCATGGGCTCATCCCTTAGGGCCAAAGTCATGAAATGATCATGGTCGTCCGATCCAGTCGGGACACATGGTGCCTGATTAAATTCGGTCACCATCTCGGCTATCATGACTTTGAAATACAAGGGTTGACCCCCTCCCATCCGCGATACGCGAGATGCAAAGGTGCCTTTGGGTGTGGGCCCATGGTCCTGGCGCCCGGTCACAAGGTAGCAGGGATAAAGTGGAGGCCAGTTGAGTTTAAACACTCATTAAGTGATGAGTGATTGGGGTCATCCATTTCAGTAGGTTCATGTGGCACGTGATCGAGCTTCGTCACATTTCGGTTACCAAGGCTTCAAGATAAAAGGAGAAATAACTCTCGATGGGTAAATTCCCAAAAGAGTTAGGTCCATTGATAGTGGCACAATTTCAGTCGTCCATTAGGGATGACTCTCAGCACATGAAGCTAAGGAGTGGGCAGATCTGAGCGGTCGGGATCTATGCACTCAAATATATGGTCAAGGTTGGATTCCAAAGCCTCCTCTCCATTCTACCTTTAAAGTGGGGGGGCGGGGGGGTGTGGAATTTGAGAATGCATCTCTCAACGGCCTGGATTTGGGAGATCGAATCTACAGTCAAGGTTGGATTCTGGACCCCCTTTTCCTATCTACCTTTAATAGGGGGGGGGTCCAAAATTGGTGGCTTAAAGTGGGCCCCCATTGTCATATCTCCAATTTTCTTCCATTGTCCACCTTCTGCCATGTGTTTTCCACTCAATTCCATCCTGTCACATCTCTTTCCCCTTTCCTCACTCCCACCTGTCACCTCCTACCAGGTGTTCCTCCTCGCATTCTTCCCTCAGTTACCACTTCCCCCATGTCATATTCCTCTTCCCTTTTGTCCCTCTCATCCTCCACCTGTATAGTCATCCCTACTCCTCCTCCACATTACCTCTCTCACCCACCTGTACCCCACACTCCATGCCACTTCCACCTGTGTCCTATCCATGCCCCGTGGCATTTCTCATCTGGTATCGTAGCACCACCTCATCCTCCTCACCAGTGTCTCCTCCACATCTACCATCTGGGCTCCCCCATAGCAGTCCAGCGAAGTAGAAGACAACCAAAGGCAGACTGCCACATCTTGTAGATGTAGAGTTGACCAGGCCTCGCCTCATCCCGAGGATGCAGTTATTGAGAAGGTTGGTGGTAGTTAGACATCGTCTCCACCATATATGGAAAGCCTAGAAAAGGACAAAGCATAGAGGCAGACTATCATTCTATCTTGACAAGGATCGTGTCAGACAAAAGACTGCATGGGTAGTTTGCCCAACATTTGCATGCACATCCTGACAGAGAAACTCCTCAACGTCAAGCATTGAACTCATGATGTGATCGTGCCTTCCACTCCTGAGTCAGTTCCAAGTATATGTAGGCAATTTTTCCATTTTTGTAAATATATCGATGGTAGAGCAGAGCTCCCGACTGTAAAGATTTAACAAATCCTCTGGTTCTCTGGTTATAGACTGATATTTTGAGATTTCTTGTTTAATGGTGGCTAGCCTCCTCCTTTCCTTTCTCCTCTGAATCTGAAATCCTGGGTATGGATGATCCAGTCAGGTGTTGCTGTAACTATATGATGCATGTTTGATTGTATTAGTTCTGCAACATTTGAGGTTTACTTTGAAGTTTCTCCAGTCTAAGAGGATCTCATATCTGAGACTTTTCCCCTTTCTTTCCCTCCACTTACTCACCACTATACAAAATTTACTGGCGTAAGTTAGATCAAGACCTCGCATGTCCTTGATGTTCCAACCCATTTTTCTGAGTGAGAGATCTTTTTCTGAGTTTACTTCCATTTGATCACCCCCTTTTAACAAATTGTGGCATAAACTGATGGGCCTCAGGCTTACTCCTGCTGCAATCCAGGAGTGACTTCTGATGCCAACAGGTGCCAGAGAAAAAATAGACATTCCAGTATATGAAGGCAACTTAGATGTTGAAGAAATTCTAGACTAGATTAGAGCTCTAGACAAATACTTTGACTACAAGGATGTCAAGGAAGACAAGAAATTCAATCATGCCATTACTAGACTTAAAGGGCATGCAACACTATGGTGGGATGAACTGCAGGCTGATAGACACTGCAAGGGCAAGCAGAAAATCAAAAGCTGGGGTAGAATGGTTGCAAAGATGAAAGAAAAATTTATACCCAGGGATTATCAAATCACTCTATTTCAAAAGATGCAGAATTTGAGACAGAAGCTGGTGTTAGTAAAATAATACACTGAAGAATTCTACAGGATAAACATTAGAGCAGGTCATCATGAAAGTGATGATGAAAAAGTTGCCAGGTACATGAATGGTCTACGATATGACATTCAAGATGAGATGAGCATGATGACCATTCGAAATGTGGAAGATGCTTATCAGATAGCTCTGAAAGATGAAGAGAAATTGAGCCAGAAGCAAGGTCAAAGAGGCCGAGGTAGAAGTCAATCCAGAGGCAAAACAATTGTCCAAGACAGAACACAGAAACCTAAAGAAGAGGGGAAGAAACCTCAACCTGAGAGAGTAGGAAGCACATAAGAAAGAAAGTATGTTGATAGAAATACTTTTCCTTGAGCCATAGGAAGAGGAAGAGGTAGAGGAGGTGAAGTGAAATGCTTTGTCTGTGGAAAAGTCGGACATAAATCCTATGAGTGTCCAGATAAGAAGAAAGATGGTGATGAAACTCACATTGCTGAAGCTCAAGGATGGAATGTTGAGGCAAAAGACATTGAGGGTGGAAGATCTTTGATGATGAGGAAAGTTCTCTTAAATCCAGAGAAGGAGGTCGAGAACCTAGCCCAAAGGAACATCATGTTTCGGACTACTTGAAAAACTAAGGATAGAGTATGCAAGGTCATAGTGGACAGTGGTAGCACAGATAATCTCGTATCTACAAAAATGGTAGAAAAGTTGGAGCTAGAGACTATTGTACATCCAAACCCGTACAAAGTTTCGTGGCTACAAAGAGGACATCAGGTAAATGTCACTAAACAATGTTAGTTGAATTTAAAATAGGAGGATATAAAGATGATATATTATTTGATGTCATTCCCATGGATGTTTGTCATATATTGTTGGGTAGACCATGGAAATATGACAGAAACATGATTCATGATGGGAAAAAGAACACATACACCCTGGAGAAAAATGGTTGAACTCACATGTTGCTACAGATGAAGAACCAAGAGGTGAAAACAGAGATGAGAAACATTGTATTTCTCATGAGTGGGAAGGAACTTTTTAATGAGGTTAAGAAGAAGGAAGACACACAATTTATTGTGGTCAGGAAGCCCAAAATTGTTTTGACCAGTACAAGAATAGATGATTTACCAGAAGAAATCCAGAAGTTGCTAGGAGAGTTTGTTGATATAGTAGTGGATGAACTACCTTGTTCATTGCCAACTATTAGGAGTATAAGATATCATATTGATCTTATACCTGGAGCCAGTTTACTGAACAAAGCAGCGTACAGGTTGACGCCACAGGAAAATGAAGAAGTTAAGAGATAGATCCAGAACTTAATGGACAAAGGATTAACTCGAGAGAGTTTGAGTCCATGCGTTGTTCCGATAATGCTCAGCCCAAAGAAATATGGAGGTTGGAGAATGTGTATAGACTCAAGGGCAATCAAGAAGATTACCATTAGATACAGATTTCCATTAACAAGGATGGACGACTTAATGGATTGCTTGAGTGGAGAATTTTTTTTTTCAAAGATTGATTTGAAAAGCAGATATCATCAGATTAGAATGAGAGAGGGTGATGAACGGAAGACAATATTAAAGATGAATGAGGGGATGTATGAATGGCTTGTCATGTCATTTGGCATAACGAATGCACCCAATACTTTCATGAGATTGATGAACGAAGTCCTGAAGGATTTCATTGGGAAATTCATCATTGTATATCTTGATGATATATTGATTTTTAGCAAGACAAAAGTAGAACACTTAAAGCATTTAGCTGCAGTAATGAGGAGATTACAACAAGATAAGTTGTTGATTAATATGAAGAAATCATCATTTATGAAGACAAAACTCATTTATTTGGGTTTTGTTATCTCTGCAAATGAATTGAAAATGGATCCAGAAAAGATAAATGTGATTAAGAATTGGCCATCGTCGAAGAGCGTATTTGAAGTTCAAAGCTTCCATGGTTTGGCTAGCTTCTATAGGAAATTCATTTGAAACTTCAGTGGAATTAGCACACCAATAATGGATACGGTGAAGCAAAGACATAAGTATTTTCACAGGACGGAAGAAGTAGAGAAGAGTTTCAATCTGCTGAAGAAGAGGATTACTGAGCAACCAATTCTGGTTTTGTCAGATTTCAGCAAGACATTCCAGGTCAGGTGTGATGCGAGTGGATTTGCAACTGGAGCAGTCATGAGCCAAGACGATAGGTCGATCGCATATTTCAATGAAAAAATGAATGAAGTGAAAATTAAGTACTCCACATATGAAAAAGAATTCTATGCAGTCATATAAGCATTGAAGAAATGGAGACACTATTTGGTTCCCAAGGAGTTTGTTTTGTACAACGATAATCACGCTTTACAATTCGTGACTCAACACGAGAAGTTGAACCAAAAACATGCTAAATGTGTTGAATACATGCAGAATTTTACTTTTTTGATTAAGCATATTTCTGGAACTGCTAACAAAGTTCTTGATGTTTTGAGCAGGAAATATTTTCTTATGCAGGAATTCAAAGTCAAGACTTTGGGTTTTGATAACCTCAAAGAAATGTACAGGGATGACCCAGATTTTAAGGAAGCATATGAGGCATATGAGAATCCAATTCTCAGGGACAGAAGCCAATGGACCGAGTATATGATCCAGGATGGATTATTATTCAGGGGCAATCAACTATGTATTCCAAAATGCTCCATGAGGGAGAATCTGCTGAAGGAAAAACATAGTGGAGGATTGGTTGGACACTTCGGTCATGATAAGATGTTATCAAAGTTGAATGGATCATATTTTTGGCCAAGGATGAGGACAGATGTTAAGAAATTTGTGGACATATGCAGAATTTGTCAATAGACAAAAGGGAAAAGGCAGAACACAGGGTCATACCAACCATTATCCATACCTGAAAGGCCATGGGATGCAGTGAACATGGATTTCATATTGGGGATACCAAGGACACAAAGAGGATGTGATTCAATTTTTGTAGTAGTAGACATATTTTCAAAGATGGCACATTTCATACCATGCCAGCAAACCAGCGACGCAACTCATATTGTGAATCTGTTATTCAAGTCATCAGACTTCATGGCTTGCCAAAGAGTATCGTTTCTGATCAAGATACCAAGTTCGTAGGACATTTCTGGAGGACATTATGGAAGAAGTTGGGGACAAGTTTGTCTTTTAGCTTAGTGTATCATCCTTAGATGGATGGGTAGACAGAAGTTGTGAACAGGAGCTTGGGATATTTGTTGAGGAGCTTAGTGACTGAACACCACAGTCAGTGGGAACGCATTCTTCCACAGGCAGAATTCGCTTACAATGATTCACTCAATATAAGAACAAGGCAAAGTCCATTCCAGATTGTATATGGAATGTAGCCAAGGGGAGTTTCTGAATTGAAAGATTCAGAACAAAATGAATTCAGGAGTGCTAGTGTAGAGGAATTTGTAGAAGGAATGAAGGAGCTTCACAGCCAAGTTAAGGAGTGATTGTGGAGTTTAAGTCAAGAATACAAGCGGAGAGCAGATCAACACAAGTGAGATCTTCAATTTGAAATTGGTGATCTGATTCTTGTGCATCTGAGGAAGGAGAAGTTCCCAAGGGGAACATATAACAAACTAAAGATAAAAAAGATTGGACTGTGCAAGGTCATAAGGAAATTTGGGGCAAACGCATATGATATTGAATTACCCGATGGGATTGAAATCTCATCGATATTCAACGTTGGGGATTTGTACCCTTACAGAGATGAAGAAGTAGGAGCATAGGAGGAATAGAAAGAGGTTCAATGGACAAAACAAATGCCTGTAGCTGAAAATCCACAGATGGAAATCATAATTGACAAGAGGATTAGCAAAAATACCAGGAGAAAAGAGTATTTTGAATGCTTGGTCAAATGGAAAGGACATCCATTTAAAGATGCCAGTTGGGAGGATGAAGCAAAAATTCATAGGCATGGGCAAACCATGCAAGAGCTCATGGACAGGAGTTCATGAAAATTTTCAAGCAAGGGAGTATGATGCAAGAGCATCGTAAGCAGCCAGCCAAGCAAGCATAAAGGCGGAAGTCAACTGGAAAATCACAGCACACATTTTGAAATATTTTGAAAATTTAATGAGCGGATATTAATGTAATAGCTAGGGGAAGCGTACTCGCATTTATATCTAGATGTTGTAAACAAATTTTGAGTGATTTTCTCTCATCTACCTAATATAGTACGCATTTAAGTATGTTTAATGAAAGTAGGTAGATTTGATTTAATAGATTAGACAGTTTAGAAGTGTAGGAGGGAAAACGGATATAGACACCCTCACCCTTGTATCTTTAGAACAGAGAGAGAGAAAAAATAGTATGAGATAGAGAATTCATAAGTTGTTGAGCTATAGTAGAGATTTGTAGAGAAGAACCCATGTACAAGAGCACTTGAGTTAATATATAAAGATTTGACTCAATTTTCATGGTGTTATGATGCTTACTGTTTACATTAGTTGAATGGTATGTTTATAGTTGGTTTATTTTCTCTACTATGCATTTGTTTCAATGCTATGTTGTGTGTATGATTTCATGTTGAATGTATGAAGTCTGAGAGAGAAGAAGAATGAGTTTCAATTGTTTCTCTTCCTGAGAGTTCTTGCAAGGAGTGCAATGAACGTCCGCAAGGTGTGTGTTGACAGGAGTCTGAGCTTTATCTCAGAAAGCTCAAGAGAGATACCGTTGTTCTCATACCAGTAGAAGTGTAGGTGAAGCACAGAGCCATGCAAGGTGTGTGTAGGCTAGTTGGACCCTTAGAACTTATCAACTAAAGTACATGTTGAAGGACTAATATTGCAAAGAGTGCACAGAGTCGAAGACTCAAATAACCAGAGGTTATTTAAAAGTTTGTTGCAAGGAGTGCATGCAGGAATCCTTTTGAGGTTTGATCTTACCAGAGAAAGCTCAGGAGGGACAACACCTTTGAAGTGTTCAAAGGGAGACGAAGGTCGAAATTATCAAATAGAAGTCAATTTTAGGAGGGAGAACACCGATTTGTCTCGCAGAAGTCATTGAGAAGTGAATTGGGCGGTCAGAATTCTCCATGGAGAACTCGTGAAATTGTGGGGACCCTAGGATCCAGTGGAGCTACAAGGTGGTTAGGAGTTAGATGAACCCACCACCCTGGTGTCAAGAATCAATGAGGAACGTTGATCATGGTCAGTTTGAGCCATTAGAGAATTTTGAGAATTCGTGATTTGTAAGTTTGAAGTGTAGGCCTAAATCCTTGGTCACTCTAACTCCCGAATCACGAAAGCGATTATCGAGTGTGAAGTCAAATAGTGGAATTTCAGCATTTCAACATTTCGAGGTTCAGCATTTTAGAAGTTCCAAAGACAAGGAGCCGGGGCACCTTGCATTGAAAACCACGAAATCGCGAAATACGATGTGTCTTGGAGCAGAATTTTGTCATTTCAGAGTCCGGGAAGTAGAGGAGGTTGCGATTTTTGGAATCGAGAGTTTCAAACTCCTGGTTCGTGAAAAGCTGAAAGATCTAGAGCCATCGGATCAAGGAAGATCTCAGTCGTCGATCACGTGGGAGGTGAGGCTTCAGGAATTCGGGAGTCGACATTTCAGAAGGTAAGGAAACTTTCTACTGTGGATTTTCACGAATCGTGAAATCCCGAAGAGCAAAAGGGAAAATTCCTGAAAGGTTGAGGGACAAAAGCCATTGGGGCCCAATCGGGTTTCAATGTTTTGGGACTCAAGAGATAGAGTTGCATGGTCACGCAACTCCCGGAATCATGAAAAGAGAAACGTCAAAAGGTGGGTCCCAAATGTTAGACAGAGGATATGTGTGACAGAAGCCAAAGGAGGTGGTCAAGGTTCAGTGAAAATCCTGAAAGGTCATCGACCTCACCAAAGGAGAAATTTCAGAATTCGGGGAATCATAAGGGAAGAGGAACAATTGTAGGTTGTTCGCTCAAGTAGAAAAGCGAAATAAGTGGGCAAAAAGTGGCATGTTTTCGGTGTATTGAAGGAGTCAAACCTTGTTGAAATTTCGGGTTTCGGAGGTTGAAGAGACAAGGGGCTTGACATCAGGATTCATGAAATCACGAAGTTTGAAATTCCGAATCAGAAAAGTCCCGATCATATTTGTTGGTCAGTTGTGGAGTTAATGTCTTGTGTTTGATCATATAGGTATAACTCATAAGGACCTGTGGAATAGACCCTTGTGTGTGTGTGAGGTATTCCCTGTGGGGAAACCAAAGAGTCAATATGACTCAGAGAAAGATTTAGAATGATCCTGTGTCGATCTTGGCCCGGGGGTCGGGGGTCTACATCATATGGCATTGGCAATGGTATTGGTATTGGTATTGGTATGGTATTAATATGCATATCATTGCCAATGGTATTGGTATGGTATTGGTATGCATATCATTGCCATCCAATGGTATGCAATGGTATTGGTATTGGTATGCAATGGTATGGTATTGGTATGGTATTGGTATTGTTATTGGAAATGGTATTGGTATGGTATGGTATTGGTATGGTATGGTATTGGTATTGGTATTGGTATGGTATGGTATGGTATTGGTATGGTATGGTATGGTATTGGTATTGGTATTGGTATGGTATTGGTATGCATATAATTGGCAATGCATACCATTGCCAATGCATATCATTGGCAATGGTATTGGTATGGTATGGTATGGTATGGTATAGTATCGGTATTGGAATTGGAATTGGAATTGGTATGGTATTGGTATGTGTTACCCCCTAGACTAGGGGTAACTAAGGAGATCATGTCTCTAGGCCCACTGATTCTAGACATGGAGTGCTGAGAGCTAGACGACCTAAGCCTGGCCTAGGAGGGCCCCTCTTTTCTTTAGTGCGGTCCATATACCATCAACAATATTTATCACTCCAGCTTGGTCCTGAAGTGGTAATGGGTCTTGCTCCATTTGGTAATGAGTCTGGGTATCATGGTATGTATCACTCCAATATTTAAGGCACTTGAACATGTTGCATTAAGCATTTATTTGTTTCTTGTTTGCTTGGAAATTATGCTCTTTTCCTTTTTGAAACCTGGGAGGGTGACATGGTTCCCTAGTAAGTTGATTTCCTTTTAGGATGGATTGCTACTAGGTGGATCTTTGAAGAGTTTCTACTGGTTGGATCCTTGTGACTTTTGGACCTCTGGAGGGCATACTTTTTGTCTCTGTAGGACTTTTCTCGGTGGATAGATATTCATGAGGAGATGACCAGTTTGGACCTTCATGAGGGCCTAAAGCCCATGGATGGATGTTGAATCCCCAAGCCTAGGGCATGACAGGGGTGATTGATTTGCACGTTGAGAAGGAATTTGTTGCCTTTGAAGTCACTTTGGCAGACCTAGATGGATGAGTTCCACCTCTCTTCACTTGGATGATGGCCTTAGAAGGCCCAAAGACCACCTGCCTGGCCCATGACATCATCATTTGAGGCTAGGGTTTCATGGAGATGATTTGTTGGTGAAGAAAAGGACACTTGGCACAATGTTGGCACTTAGTGGCATGTTATGGTCCTAGAAGGCCAAACGTTCCACCTTTTAGGGCTAGATGTCCTACCTTGGAGCTCA
>JZKD02S0216991.1:806541-841809 GCA_000966675.3 Picea glauca
CTATGCACATATTCAAAAATGTCCCAGATTCTATATTTCAACATATATCAAGCAAAGAGAAGGACAACTTGTCTTCGAGGAGAGATATTGCTCTTTCATGTACCAAATTTGATAGAAGACATTTGTGGCCAAACAAGGAAAATGAAACATATGCAAAAGCTCCATGGATTTTGAAAAAAAAAAGAGCTAGAACAACTAAAAAATGCCATCCGTTCAATAAGGACACCTACTGGCTATGGGTCATCATTGGATAAATATTTTACAGTTGTTGGAAATATAACAAGATTTATAACACGTGATTTTCATAATTTTTTGAAGGTATTATATATCATCATTTAAGTTTTACTGGTAACATTGATTTAGTACTAAATATATTTTTATATTTTGTTGTGTGAAAAATTACTAATGACCTTTGATGTATGTGTTTGATAGCATATCATTCCATTGGAAATTAGGGGGGATTCATGTCTTACCATTGACTTAAGGAATGACATAAGTCGATTGTCAGCATTTACAAGGTATGTGGTATGAAATTTTCTTGTGTGAGAGACATGTAGATATTACATTCCATTTTATTTTTCACGAAAGGTTCATACTAAATTACTATTCTTATATTAGGTGGGTAAACTCCAAGGAGATCCATGAATGTGAAATAACAAAATGGAAGAAGGAAATTGCAGAAATTGTATGTGTATTTGAGAAGGACCTCCCTACAAGTTTCATGGACCTACAAGCCCATTTACTTATACACCTAGTCGATGACATTGAATTGGCAGGTGTTGTATCAACGAGGTGGATGTTTTTATTTGAGAGGTATATGAAAACTCTAAAAAGATATGTCCAAAAAAAGGCACATACAAAGGGTTGTATGGTTGAAGCGTATGTATTGAATGAAACATGTTTCTTCCTATGTGAATTCCTTGGTAAGGATCTTGAAGATGGGCCATGCTTTTGAGATGAATAACGAGCATTAGATATTATTGATGGAGAAAAACCACAATCTAATAGTGTTCAAGTAGAAATTATTAAGTAAATTCATGATCATTAATGTGGTTGTTTTCCTTGCAATCATTAATTTGCTATGTAATTTATTTGTCAAACTAACTGAATAACATTTGGATTTTGAAATAAACATGTTGACATGTAATAGATGTAAATGAAAGTGAAATGCTCAACAAGTTCATTATGTACCACATGGGATTTATGAACAAATGGATTGATTTATATGATAAAAAGATAGAAGAAGTGTTAGAAGCAAGGAGAAAGTTTAAGAGATCCAACCCAAGAAACACTCCACTTCCAAGTGATATGCTTGGGGAATGGGGAAAAGATTGCACTCTAGAATGGGTTACTGAACAAATTCAAAATCAAATAGAAGATGCATGTATAGATTCAAACATAACATAAGATGAAATCAACATGTGTAGAGGATGTGAAAGAAAGGAATTTTACAAAATGTTGTTTCCTTACAGTTTTGACACTATTAACTCTTTTAATAATCGTCATTATATTTGTTTTCACTAAAATAAATGGGCTTTCACAGACAAGGAAATATCCTACAATGTGGGTATATGGGCAACATTATTGTGTAGAAAGTGTAGATGTAAAGAGACGATCCTTTGATTGTGGCATCATGGTTGATTTCAAGCAATCCAGTCGAGCAAGCTCAAAAGATAAGAATATTATTGAAGGGAATCTAAAATATGTTGGAAAAATCCAAGAAATTATTGAGTTGGATTACCACTCTTTTAAATGTTGTATTTTTAAGTGTAGATGGTATGAAGCATTTGAGAGGACACGAATACATGATACCCATAGTGGATTGTTTTCTATAGATTCCTCGAGGTTTCTACCGGAGGATAAGGAGCCTTATGTTCTACAAATTCATTGTGAGAAGGTATTTCTTTAACTCAAATAAGAAGCAATAGTGATCATCAATCTATTGATTCATAGTTTATTGCGATAATATATGTGTTTATTAATACATAAAAGTGTTATAATATATTTCTAATATATGTATGTCATTCATGTGCATGTATTTTTCTATGAAGATATTTTGGACCAAAAATGGATATTTGTCATACATTATGATCCAAGATTAAGGCATGTATTTGATGATGTATTAGTGGATATTGAGAAAAACAATGATGTCCAACAAAATGAGAGAGAGGTATTAGAGAACATCAAAGAAATTAACATCCATGATGATGTTGACGATGGTTATGTTCAGGCATAAGAAGACAACGATCCAGATGGTATAGAAAATGATGATATAGACAACAATATGGATGGTATAGACAACAACATGGATGGTATAGACAATGATGATCCAAATTATACATCTGGTAACAATATAGATGGTCTAAAGTCAAATTTCAATGATGATGAAGATGATGCAGATCAAGAGGAGGAGGATGATAGTATTAAATACTTGAAATAACATATGAACATTGACAATGATAAATTGGATGACATTGTTGCAGACAATAATGTTAATGACCAAGACTTCTAAATTTTCAGAATTACTTGTAATCTAGTTTTTAAAATGTCGATTCTTATGGCCCAAACTTTCATGAAATGCTTCAGTATTATTTCCCATGATACAAATTACCTTTTGAAATATTCTTAAAGTGTTCAATATTTTCTATGAATTGTTGGCAAAAAAAATTAGGATTACTTATATAAGAGTTAGCATGGTTAGTGGTCATTTATTGGAAATTGTTAAAAATTATAACTAAATATATTGTATATGTAAATCAATGTAAATCCAGAAAATTAGGCTAATTAATGGATCCAAAGTTTATTCATCAATTTATATTTTAAAACAAATTGAAATATTTCACTAAGCCTAAACCTAAGACCTTAACCTTTATACCATCTAACCCCTAACCCCTTGAAACATGGATGATATTAAATATTATGTGGGGAAATCAGACATCCTTGAGTCTTGAAACCCTCTCATACCATCAAGGGACATGTGCCTAGTATAACAATGTCAAATTTCGATGCATACAGGCACAGTTTGGATAAATTTCAATGTTGGCCTCATTCATTGGTAACCATGTAGGGTTGATTGATGTCATTAATCCCTTCACTTGATATAATCCCTAACGCATTAACAATTAAACCAATTTCATTTTGGACCCTATAAATTTTTTCTGGTTTGTATCAAGTTATTAGAATCATGGTTTATTAATCATATCGAAGAATGCCACAAGAAACGGACAAAAACATGGAAATTTTCATCTTCATTAGGTTTCATTGTAAAGATGGGTATGTTAGGATTCATCTTTGTTGGCATGGATGGTGAAATTGGATCATGATGAATATGATGATGATGATGATGATGGAAATGAAAACCATGATGATAGAAATGACAACCATAATGATGGAAATGATGAAGAGAATGATGTCCCTAAATCTTAAAAATCTCCCATACCATCAAGGCATGTGCCTATTGTAAACATGTAAAATTAAAACACATACAATCACATTTTGAAGAAAATTTAACATTGGCCCCATTCATTGCTCATTGTACAGGGTTGGTGGATGGCATTGATGATGGGCATGTTGGAAGTTCCAAGACTTTTGAAGAGAGTTCTGACAAATATTCTATAGAAGGGAATGGTGAATGATGACAATGAGCATTGATGCAAACATGGATGATCTCAAAGATTATGTGGGGAAATAAGACATACTTGAGTCTTGAAACCCTCCCATATCATCAAGGCATGTTTCTAATCTAACCATGTCAAATTTTGACGCATACAAGTACAAATTGAAGAAATTTCAACATTGGCCTCATTCACTGCTCATTATGTGGGGTCGGTGCATGACATTTGTGATGGGTGTATTGGAAGTTCCATGTCAAATTTAAAGATAGTTCTGACAAAGATTATATAGAAGGGACTGGTGAATGATGAAAATGAGACGTTCATGATGAATGTTGATGAAAATGTGGATGATCTCAAAGATTATGTGGGGAAATCAATATATATCCTTAAGTCTCGAAACCCTCCCATACCATCAAGGCATGTGTCTAATCTAACCATGTCAAATTTCGATGCATACAGACACAAATTGAAGAAATTTCAATGTTGGCCCCATTCATTGCTCACTATGTGGGGTCAATGCATGACATTTGTGATGGGTGTATTGAAAGTTCCATGTCAAATTTCAATATAGTTTTGATAACTATTCTATAGAACGGAATGATGAATGATGACAATGAGATGTTCATGATGAACGTTGATGCAAATGTGGATGATCTAAAATATTATGTGGGGACATCAATATACATCCTTGAGTCTTGAAACCCTCCCATGCCATCAAGGTATGTGTCTAGTCTAACCATGTCGAATTTTGACACATACAAGCATAGTTTGAAGAAATTTCAACGTTGGTCCCATTCACTGCTCATTGTGTGAGGTCAATGCAAGATGACATTTGTGATGGTTGTATTGGAAGTTCCATGACATTTCAAGAGAGTTCCAACAAAGATTCTATAGATGGAAATGATGAATGATGACAATGATACATCCATTATATTGAACGTTGATGCAAACATGGACGATCTCAAATATTATGCACGGAAATCAAACATCCTTAAGTATTGAAACCCTCCCATACCGTCAAGGCATGTTTCGAATCTAACCATGTCAAATTTCGATGCATGCAGGAACAAATTGAAGAAATTTCAATGTTGGCCCCATTCACTTCTCACTATATGGGGTCGGTGCATGAAATTTGTGATGGGTGTATTGGATGTTCCATGTCAAATTTCAAGATAGTTCTGACAATGATTATGTTAAAGGGAATGACGAATGATGAAAATGAGACATGCATGATGAACGTTGATGCAAATGTGGATGATCTCAAATATTATGTGGGGACATCAATATACATCCTTGATTCTTGAAACCCTCCCATACCATCGAGGCATGTGTCTAGTATAACCATGTCAAATTTCGATGCATACAGGCACATATTGAAGAAATTTCAATGTTGGCCCCATTCACTGCTCACTATGCAAGTTCGGTACATGACATTTGTGGTGGGTGAATTGGAAGTTCCATGACATTTAAAGAGAGTTCCAACAAATATTCTACAGATGGAAACAACGAATGATGACAATGAGACATCCATTATGAACGTTGATGAAAACATGGATGATCTCAAAGATTATGTGGGGACATTAGACATCCTTGAGTCTTGAAACACTCCCATACCACCTGTTGTTCTAGAGTCTGTACTTAAGGCTTAGAAGTACAGTGTCTAGGCATTCGAAAGTGAGTAAGGGGTAGAGAAGGAAGAAATGTCAACCTTCGGCAAGGGAAGTTAGGGTTTATTTCTAGGTTGTTGTCTAACTTCCAACTGTTCTTGGATGTTTATGTCCCTTTCAATCAATGCCCATGAACGTTCTAGTTTGACCTAGGTAGTGGCTGTTTTAATAATAGTATCAAAAAGATTCAAGGCAATATGTGTTTGATCTGATATTCCGGGTTCAATATTAGGCTATCTTGTCACAGGGACAGACATAGAGGAACATAATGATAAGAAAATCTCAATACTTTTTTAGATGTTGTCTCGATTTCGGTCGTATAAAGGAGAGTTTACAGCTCTAGTAGTGAAAACAGGGTGCAAACCAAAGGCCCTTTCCCGTAACTGAGTTGTATTTTAATAAATGTGTTTGAGGTGTAAGAAAACATTAAGCTGTCTATCATGTAAGGCTCCTATCAAGGGAGAATCTCACTTATAAATAGAAGAAGAAAAAGATAAAGAAATAACCCGATGAAGCATAAAATATATATAGAAATCTAAAATGTTCACTGGTCTTATACCTGCTGATAGCTGGTACAGAGGAAAAATGGTAAACAATATAGAAAACTAAAATTTATTCACTATAGTAGAGGTTGTACTAAATTATAGCGAACCATTCATCAGATACATATATGAAATGAAATTAGATATGAAATACAAGGAAACAAACTCATAACACAGTCATGATGGAATCGAGAATCTTCGGATTTGCTTTATATTAAATCTCGAGGGAGGAAAATCTCTATTACAATCGACCCAAAAAGGTCCAGCCTCTTTTTCTTCCTTCTATTGTATATTTATACAAATTTACATATGATGGAATCCCAATCATTCCAGGATTTTTAGTTACAACGAGAAGGAGATCAATCGTTTCATTTCTTTATCCTATGTCTTTATTTGGTACCAGAAGCCTGTCCTCTCGCATGCTTGGTACAAGTGACACATTTTTCCACCAGCCGAGATATCAACCTTGAAGGTTCCTCTTGACAATTGGCCTAAAAAATGTGACAATCTCTGACTAATTGCGACAACCTTTCTCCCATCTGTCGGTCTAGGGTGTCAAAAGAGCACAATTGCACACTTGGTTTAATCATACATTTATCTATTTGAACTATGTCCGCCATAGTCACTTGTGATATTTTGGTCGAATCACTTTCTTCTTTTTTCATTTATATCAAAAGAGAGTTTCACCATATCCATTTGGCTCAGCGTCTCAGCATTACTCTCACTATCAATTCCTAACAAATTTCCATCTATGGAACCAAAAGCCTCTTCACAGGATTTCCTTACCTTCTTGGCATTCAATTTGCCTTCTAATATGTTGTATTCCCATTCTTTCAACAAAATATTACCTCGGGTCTGTTCCGAAATGGAAAACTTATAAATTTTTTCCGATTCCTTGTTTGCTATAGCTATTACAGCCTCTTGAAATGCAACCTGAGCTTCTCCAGCTTCTCTCTCTCTGACTGATAAGTTTTCTAATACTTTATCAATAAGTAGACAATTGTCTCGAATCGTCTCTACTTTGGCAAGTAAACTTCTCTGGGCTACAGAAACCCTGCTCTGAATCTCCATAGCCTGGGACTGGAATATCCCAATATTTATAACTTGGCTTTCAGCGGACTCTAATCTAACCTGTAGCTGCCCTATCATGTCTCTTTGTTGGCCTACCTGTATTTGACTGGTCTAAGCTACCAGCTCTTCTTGTTCGAGCTTAGCTTTAAGCAACTCAATTTCCTTTTTATTGACCATCCTTGCTTATTCTATTCCTGCGTTCGTCTAGTCCTTGGTAGCTTCCTCTGTTGTGGCTAGCTTAGCTTCTAGGGTTTTGATGAGGCGATTTTTTCACGTCAGCTAATTTTTCAAAACCCCGACTGAAAATTGGTTTGTCGTAGCATACGCCCCTAATGTCCCATCTATTTCTGTCACAAACTCTTCTTTCTTCTTATCTTTCCCATTGGTCAACACCTTGAACTTCTTGGTTGTTGATCCCTCTTCTTGATAGAATTCTCTTTTTACTACAGCTTTTCTCTTTTTATCAAAAAAGAACTCATTTGGCGGAAGCTCTTCCATCCTTATAGGTCTCAATTCTTCATTGAAAATCCACCCTGTGTCTATGTTCCCTTGAGTTGACTATAAGGGAGTAATGGAGGTGATGGGATCTCCGATTTGCTTAGCTAACTGGCCTAGAGTGGTAACTGGAGTCTGCTTTTTTGGCAGATCGGGAGTTTTTATTTCCGGTTTTGAACTCCTAGTTTGCTCCTCCCTGTCCTGGTGTTCTTTTGCCGATGAATATTTTGAGCCTTCGGCTTCTTTTTGTTGTGCCTCTGTTGTTATTGGATTCTCTCCCCACAATACTGGGGGAAGACAACTTCGTCGATGCTCTTGGAATTTTAAAACATCGGCCCTTTCTTCAGGCGTCAAGGCTTGTATCTGAGACAAAAACTCGGCATAAGATCTCATGCCTCGGAAAATGTCATCCAAGGGTGAATTTTCATGTTCAAACCTTTTTAGCCTGCAACTGGCTAAGTGATTACTTATGACCCTCTGTGGATCCTGCTTTTTGAATTCGACATGAACCAATTTCAGGTCCTCTAGGGCTGCTGCCTCAACTTTAGCATGCCCAAAATCTAACAAAGAATAGGAACTTAAATGAATAGGAAAAGGTGGCCATACCTTCTTAGAATATCCCTTAAGCTCCTTTCTTATGCCACCGATCATGGTTTGTCTAGCAATCTCACGGCAATCCAGCCTATCGGGTATGAATAAAGGCAAGGCATTCAGAGGAACAAAAGCACCGAAAACCCTGAGATATGAAAATTCTACTTCCACATACCAGTCGGCTATACTGCTCAGATTTACTGTGATACTGTCTGAGATCCTAGGTGGTGAGTGGCCGAATATATTGGCATGCAGTGGTACCATTACCCAGTTAAAGATTTTATACACAAAACCTAAGACTTTGTCTTCCCACAGCTTTGAATGGTAGACGTGGATGGGCTTAGCCTCCGATGGAGTCCAGCTCCAACTCATCAAGAGAAAAGGTGTTAGAAAACACACGACGTCCATGATATACGCAGACATAAAAAATGAAGCGATATTTCCGCTCTCCTTCTACGCTCGATACTCTGTAACTCGACTGGTCAAACTATCAGATAGTAGTTTAGCCTAGTCGAAGGAACAACCTTCGGCGACTGTGTGAATTAGAGGCACCCACTGAAGGAAAAAATGTGTGGTGTCCTCTCTCCCATATAATCTGTAGGTCATCATAGTGATATATTTAAACTATGGTTCGGGAGAAGCAATTGAATATATACCATTATTGTCTTTCCTGAACTTCACAGGGTGTGAAACCCAATCTTTGATTAAACTAGACATAGTCTTGTCATATTGCACACATTCCTTCTGTTTAAAATTCTCCAGGAATTCGGCATTGTAAAGAAAGTCCTACACGACTGGCAACTTGTACATAGCCTGCAATTGTTCGGGTCTAAAAGTCCCAATGGTGACCCTCTTCTCATTGACGATGGTTCTGGTTGGTATATCTACATAGTATAATGCCCACCAGATCATATCGTAGTAAAGGAGAAGACGTGGCCTAGCCGCTAATTTATGCATTTGAGCCTGGACAACGATATTATACTTGGTGATTAGGTCGTCTTTTTCATTTTCACTGGAATCATCCAAAACATCTACCAATTCAGACTGTAGAACCTCAGAAATATATGACCGGGTCCTGACAGAGTCGACACTTCTAGGTGAGGTATCAGAAACGATGTCTGAACCTTGTCCTAGAACCTCAACATTGGATTTAGACGCTTTTCACAGGGCCATGGCGGGGGATTCTACTTTATCTCTCCTGCGATAAAAATATGTATACATACAAAAACTAGTTCACTCACGAAAAGTTGGCTCAGCATAGAACAACAATGAAATTGGAGTCAACAAATAAAAAATCCATGTCTTCGACTATTTAAAACTAGGTCGTCCTTAGGGATAGAATGGTCAAATCATTCTTTAATATAAATTTAGCAATAAAAACCAAACCCTTACTTGTCAATTTTCCTCATTTCTAATTAATGTCATAAATTTTGACAGTTCGTAATGCAAGTTGGTGCAAAGAAAGTTTAAAATCACCTCGGAGACTGTGCATATTAATTTTCATATTAAACAATGAAAATGTTGGCTTAGCTTAATTAATCAGGCCTTTTTCTTAAATGTTAATTAATCTTTTGTCACTCACCTCATCGAGAGCTTTCGCTTTAACGCTTTGAACCTCTAAGACCCGAGATTGCGATAATTAGTTGTGGTTAATAAAAAAACGTAACCATGATTAGGTGTTTAATTAATTACATTGTTATTTATATTGCGACTTCGCGACTCAGAGCTTCGAAGGTATAGCTTCTGGGAGGTTCGTATGCTGAGTTACGAAATCGCGAGATCACGATGATATGATTTAATTAAATTGGAGGATAAAACCGGATTAAGTGTTTAATTAATTACGTTTATATTTTTATCGCGACTTCGCGACTCGAGGCTTTGAAGATATAAATTTTGAGGGAAAACAAGTCGAGTTACAAATTCCCGACAGAGCTTAACCATGGCTAAGGTTTTTACCTTTAACATTAACCTGGGTTATTAAAACCAGAATCTCGCGGTTTCGTTTATCGGGGTTACGACGATAAGACTTTTGGAGCTAGCAAACACCGAGACATGAAATCCCGATGATGCTTAACTGTATTTTAGAGTATTTTTACTCTCGGTAAGGATCTGGGTAAACTTTTTAAAACTAGTTCGTCGTTTCGCCCCTCAGGACTTGTAAACTATGTGATCTATAACTCCCGACATGCGACATCCCGAGGTTCAAAGGTAGAGACTCAATTAAATGATTAAAAAATAAATCTTGCCTTAAGAGTATGATAACCGTCGCTATTTGCATGATGAGACTTCTGAGATTTTGGGAAAAATAAAGAAAAATATGAAAACCGTCTTTCGATTTCAAGCATTAAGATATGAAATTTTAAACAGGCCGAAAAACAAAGGCAGCTCCAACATAGGCTCCAACTAGGGATCTCGTTTTCCTGCAAGATGGGAAGAACAGTAGACCACGTGCCTATATTGGATAAATGGATTCAATGGCTTTAATCCAGCGAAAATGTTCCCTAGAACAGGATACCAAAGGGGAAAAGGACTTCATTTTTTTACTTTTGAAAATCTTCTCAAAACTCAGATACTTTTTAAACTTAGCTGTAGTCCCTTTCACAACCTTCTCCTTCTTGTTACTGAATTTAGGTTTGCATTAAGACAATCAAAACGGTTCTAGGAGACCCAACAGATCTTATGGATATCGGCTTGCATCAAAAGAAGAAAATTATATGTTTTTAATCAAGAAGCCCTGTCTGAACTTGGGATGTAGATCAGGTTTTAAAAAGAATTGGTTACCAGAGTAGAGTGATATTCATGTATAACAGCCTTATAGATATCTCAGATATTGCTTCACTACCAGCGAGCCTATTCAGTACCCCGGTGAAGTTATCTGGCCTTTTTTACTAAATTTCCTTTCACCACTTCGGAATATATTTATGCATTTAAATGTTGAGACGAGGGTAATCATTTCTGAATTTCCTTTCATCGTCTTTTGGACTAGATGGGGGCAATCATTTCTGAATTTCCTTTCACCACCTATCTTATAATTTTCTTTTTTAGAGTGCGAAGATGGGGGCAATCAGTTTATATGAGGGCTGATATCTGTGTAATATTTTGCATTATAGGTCTGTCAACTTACTTTGATTACTCGGTACCAGCCTTTCCTTAACCTTCACAACACCTTCGTTCGCAGGGAGAAAGGGAAAATTTAATTTTTGGTGGTGTTCTATTTGAGCAAGCCTCAATCCTCCGAAATTGTTGAAAAACCTAGAAAAGTCAGGATCACTTAAGCGTCACTTTGTTTAGCAGGGGATCGAGGAGTTGTGAAGACTAGCTTACTTTTCACAATCTGCTTTGAAGATTTTGAGGTTAAAACGTAATATCTTCCCCTACGTATGCGAAACCGGAAATATGATGTCTTTTCAAAGGAAAACCAGAAAAAAGAAAAGGGTGATAGATGGAGATCTATAAATTGAAAAAACAGAGGTCAAAAAATCAAAACTGACTCTTGAAAATCTTTTTCGGGGGCGCTTTACTTTGAGTGACTTGTTTATTTTGTCTTATTCTTTCGTAAATGCTTAGCCATGGAAATGTTCCTTTATTTATTATTTCAGATGATATTGTCGTATTATTATGAGGTTATCTTGTTTTTATTTGAGAACCCTTCAAAACAAGTCTTTTAGGAATTCTCACCTTTATCTTACTGTTTCATTTTCTTTCCAAACTATCAAAAATCTTTTTTATCATCTGTTTAAGCCAATTTATTTTCTGATACACGACTTTCTGGTTCCTTCTCCTGCTCGTTTTGTTTGTAGCTAGAATCCTGTAAAAGGCAAATATGAAGGTCATCAAGGATTTTTTTTGAAAGGTGTCAAAAATTTAGAAAAAGAAAAGAAAATCAAAATAGCAATGCGAAATGAAAAATATATACATATGTAAAAATGAAATATACAGAATTAATTTTTTTTTTTTTTTTTTGGTGACTGCTTATGTCATATAATGCTTCAGATAACACCTGTTGATATGGGCGTTGAGGATTTCACCGTCTAGATTTTCTAGTAGGAAAGAATTTTTTCCTTCGAGAGCTGAGACTCTGAATGGCCCGTACCAGAGGTGATCGAATTTACCATGTTTCATTGTTTCTTCCCTCCTTGCATCCCACCTTAAAACCAAATCACCTAGGAGGAAATCTCTATCCTTTGTCCTACATTCTAATAATGCCTTCATGTCATCTTAATACTTCTGCAACCTTTCATCTACTTTGACCCTATGTTGTTGAACCTCGATTAGTTGGTTTATCCTCTTGGTGAGATGATTAGGTTATTCTTTCTGATCTTGCCACAATTTCATCATGGGGAGCACTAAATTTATAGGTAACACTGCATCAGTCCCGTATACCATCTGAAAAGGGGAAATGCCGATAGAATTTTTGGTGCCTATGCGATTTTCCCACAAGGCATACTTTAAATGCACATGCCAAGACTTTTTGTTTTCATCCAACACTTTCTTAATTATATTGATCAAGCTCTTGTTAGACAACTCGGCCAGTCCATTTCCTTGGGGGTAGTACATTGTAGAATGGCCAAGAACGATATTATACTTTTGGAAGAAGTTGATCATAGCCATAGATTTGAAAGCTTGGGCATTTTCTGTGACTATCTTTCAGGGGCAGCCGAATCTTGAAAAAATATTGTCTCCTAAGAAATCTATTACCACTGAGTCAATTGCCCTTTTGGTTGGAATAGATTCCACCCATTTAGTAAAGTAGTCTGTGGCAGTTAAGATCCACTTGTGTTGGGCGCTAGAATGTGGATTAATCTCTCCTATAAAATCTAGCCCCCATTGTTGAAAAGGGGCTTCATTTTTGACCGGAACTAAAGGTAGAGCCGGGAGTTTCTATTTTCCTGCAAATAGATGACAAGGGTTATAGGCTCGAACCTTGGCGTTAACATCTCAGAAAATTTTTGGCCAGTAATACCCAGCCCTCAGAATTTTGTAAGCTATGGCCCTCCAAGCATGATGTCCTCCACACACTCCTTCATGAAATTCACTTATAACCCTTTCTGTTTCTGATTCAACTAAGCAGATTAACAAGAAACCAAGTGGGTCTTTCCAATATAGTTGATTTTCAGCAATACAATACTTAACCGCATGAAGCTTTAAATTCCTAGCTTTTGATGTCGATAATTCACTCAGGCATTTTAGAGTCAGCAGGTAGGATACTATGTTTCTGTACCATTCTGATGATATGAACTTCTCCTCGATCTTAATTGCACTTTTTTGTTCATCAAGCTCGTTTATGTTCATGTCTTCCTCACCTTCATGCAGGCAGTTTATATCCAGAGCTTTGAGATTTGATTCAGCCATAAGTTTGGCCAGGCCTTGTCCCTTTTTCAGTTTAGTAGGTTTGATTTCTAGGTCAAATTCTTGAATATTGGCAAGCCATCGTCCTCTTTTCCCATCGCTGTCTGGTTGTACCAAAATATCTTCCACAGAACCTATAGGTACGTACGCGATTATCTTGGAGTGTAATACATATGTTCTAAATGCCTTCAGTGCTTTTACCATGGCGTACGCTTGTTTTTCTATTATATCATATTTAAATTCTGGGTCTCTGAGGCTCTTGCTGAAAAAGGCGATCGGTTGTTCGAAACCCTCTTCGTTTTTTTGCAGGAACACAGCATCAATCGTGTGTTCGGAGGAAAACGAGAAAATAAGAAAATCTTTTAGATAATTGGGGCTTGCCAATACAGGTGCCTCAGCTATGAATTTCTTAATGTGTGTGAAAGACACTTTGGCCTCTGTTGTCCACTTTACTTCACTATTCTTTTTCAGCATATCTGTGATCAATTTTACAATTTCAGCGAAATTTGGGATAAATCTTCGTAAAAAAATTATTTTTCCTAAGAAAGATTGAATTTCTTTTACATTTCTAGGAATGTTTATAGTGTCTATCGCTTCAACCCTCTTAGGATCAATATTAATTCCATCCTTAGATACAATATGACCCAAACATTTACCTTTTTGCATGGCGAAGTGTGATTTCTTGGGGTTTAAGGACAGACCAAACCTGCGGCATTTTTCGAATGCTTGTTTAAGATGTACCAAATGCTCTTCATCAGATTTGGAGAAAATCGTTAAATCATCAAGATAGATGACTACAAACTTATCCCTCTCTCCGATGAAAGCGATTTCCATAGCGCATTGGAATGTGGCTCCTGCATTCATCAAACCAAAAGGCATTTTATCATACATGAACGTACCCCAAGGGGTGTTAGATAATCCAAAATACAAATATCATAGGTTATAAAGTTAGAATAAAATGATTATTAATTTAGAATATTAAATTAATAATCTAGAATATTTGATTAATAAATGTAGACTTTTAGAAATACATTATTGTTGTAAAAGATACGACTCTAGAGAGGTGTCATATCTTGAAAGATTGAATTTCTTTTACGTTTCTAGGAATGTTTATAGTGTCTATCGCTTCAACCCTCTTAGGATCAATATTAATTCCATCCTTAGATACAATATGACCCAAACATTTACCTTTTTGCATGGCGAAGTGTGATTTCTTGGGGTTTAAGGACAGACCAAACCTGCGGCATTTTTCGAATGCTTGTTTAAGATGTACCAAATGCTCTTCGTCAGATTTGGAGAAAATCGTTAAATCATCGAGATAGATGACTACAAACTTATCCCTCTTCCGATGAAAGCGATGTCCATAGCGCGTTGGAATGTGGATCCTGCATTCATCAAACTAAAAGGCATTTTATCATACATGAACGTACCCCAAGGGGTGTTAGATAATCCAAAATACAAATATCATAGGTTATAAAGTTAGAATAAAATGATTATTAATTTAGAATATTAAATTAATAATCTAGAATATTTGATTAATAAATGTAGACTTTTAGAAATACATTATTGTTGTAAAAGATACGACTCTAGAGAGGTGTCATATCTTAGGCTCTAAACTAGGAGTATTGTTATAAGATTGTTAAGATAGCATTTATTGTAAATGGACACTTGTTTATTTAATATGTGATCCATATCTAGAGTTTGTTAGGACATTTAGCTTATATGTAGCTCATTGCAAGAGTATTGTGTTGTTCAGGTGTAAACTCTTGCAAAGTTTCTTATGTAATTTCTTTTCTTATTAATAAAAGTGTGTGTCTGAGGACACTTCAGCCATTATTGTGGTATCAGAGCTCCAGTAATGCTATTGAACTGAAGAATAGATTAGCTGATCTGAGGAAGAGATCCCAGAGTTACAGACCAAGGAAAGTGGGCGCATACTCTATCAGTAAATTGGTCAGTTATTGTTCAAATTTTTTTTTAAAAAGGGAAAAGAAATTGTTTTTACTTTCAGATTTCAGTTATTAGACTCAGAAAAATTGATTTTGCAAATTGCAAATCCTGAAAATTGACAAATTTGTCCATGGTGAATTAGTTTCTGGCAAAGTAATTTCTTATATTAAACGATCAGTCTTCTGCCATTATTGTGGATTAAATTAGCACTGATATATTAAACGATCAATCTTCTTCCTAAAACTATCATAAGCATACAAATGCAACTATTCAAATCATCAACAGGTAACAAATAACTTGCACGATTCTATTTTGGTCGAATCCGGTGTTAGAAGAGGTGAATTGAACATTGGTTGAGGTTTTATAATTTGTTGGACATATTTATTTGTGGTGGGAGATCCTCTTGATCACTACAGGTTGTTCCTCCTCCATGATTGCTTCTACGCCTGTGTTGACTTCATGAAAGTTTGTATTGATTTAAGTGTCGAGTTCGAGTCTGTTAGGAATCATCCGTGCGAGCGATCCTTCTATGTGCACGCCGATCAATCCTCAACTGACGTGGGGAAGAACAGCGATTTGGCTTGAGTAGCGACCATCCATGCGAGCGATTCCTTCTATAAATGCGACCTTCAGTGGTTTGATTCACATTTTGAAAGAGAAAGAAAACTGGTGCGGTGAGCGTGGATCAAACACGTGACCTTCAGTTGAAAACGCGTTTATAAATTCATGTAAACTGGTGCATTCGGCATTGCATATGGGTCTAGGCTGTCTTCCAAGTACGTCTAGTCTGTGAAGTAGGTGAGTCATGTCATTGTGACCAACGTGGCAGAGGCACTGGCGTCCTCCTTCTGTGAAGTGAATTCTCATTGATACCAGTTGGTTGAGAAGTTGCAGATCGTAAGGGATTTTGAAACATTATGATTGGAACGCTGGAACACTAGAACACTGTTTTGAAGCCATTGTGGTATCGATTTGAATGGTTTTCTACCAGATCTTTTGTGTGAAATTTCTATACTATTGTATTGTGAGCTGAAGGATCAGCAAAGGAAATGAATTTATTTTTTTGAAAACAAACCAATGATAAACAGTTCAAATATTTTTTTTTTTTTAGGTAACAAAAATTTTGTAACTCGAAGTAATTTTATTTTTACTTTGACGGGGGGGAAAAATTGCCATATTTTTGTAAAAGTGTAAAATTTTGAAAGTTCCTTGGATTTGACTAGAGCCAAGTACAAAGCTCAGTCATTTTTTTCTTGTTTCAACAACTATACGAGGGTCAAGGCCAAGCCCCGATAGATCGTCTTTGGTGTGATGCGTCTGGTGTGTTGTTCATCTTCATATTTCTTTGCCTAATTATTTCTGGTGCGTAAATTCAACAAACTACAATGTCGAAATTAATTAATTTATTCTCCGACTCAGATAAACTTGAAGGCACAAAATCATACAAGACATGGAAATGACTCATTGAAATCACTCTCATTTACAATGAACTTTGGCGTGATATATGTAATGAATATACTAAGCCCACTAAGCCGACAGATGCAGCGACATTAGCGAAATGGGAAGTTAAAAATGTCAAAGCATTAGCACTTATTAAATCTTCAGTTAATGATGAGATGTATGTTCATATTGAAAATACAACTAATGCGTGGTATGCTTTGAAAGTTTTTAAAGATTTATTTGATACTCAGCTTGAATCCAAGAAATTTTATCTTCAATTAAAGTTGCTTCAACAAAAATTGACTGAAGGAGGTGATGTCCATCAATATATTTCCAGACTTAAGAACATTAAGCAAGAAATATTAAATGCGGGTTTTCAAGCACTAGATGATAGTTTCATGACCACAATCTTAATAGCTAGATTGCCTTCTTCCTATACACATTTTTTGGAGCCTTTACAAGTCACTGGCAAGTTAGACAAGCTTACATTTGATGAACTATGTGAACTATTATCTCAACACAATAAAACTTTTGGAAAGAATAAATAAGTTGGCGAAGATGTTTTTTTCACAGAAGCAAGCACAAGTAAGACTTCAAGTGGTAGTTATAGTAGCAGAGGAAGAGGAAATTTTGTACAAAGTCGTGGATGAGGCCAAAATAGAAAAACCAATTTTCAAGGCTGAGGAAATAGTCAAGGTAGAGGAAATAGTCAAGGAAGAGGGTATTTTCAAGGCAGAGGATATTTTCACGCAAGAGGAAATAGTCAAGGCAGAGGCTCTTTTCAAGGCAATAGTCAAGGCAGAGGACAAACTCCACATAGAAATCAAAGCAGGGGCAAAGGATAGAATTTTGGCAGAGGGAGAGACTTCAGTCAAATTGTTTGCAGAAGGTGTAACAAAGTTGGTCATTATGCAGAAGATTGTCGCACTTCCATTGATAAAATTGCCAAGTTTCATCAAAACACAACACAATTTGCAAATGATCAACGGGATGATGATTCAGAATATGTGTTTACCTCATCTTCAACATTACAGATTTCCACTGATTTTCAAAGTGATTATGAAGATGCGTGGATTTTAGATTCAGGAGCATCTCAACACATGAATTTCAGACGTGACTTCTTTTGGAATTTTCAAGAATGTCATCTTAATTCTGTTTTTCTTGAGATAATACCAAACATACTCCTTATGGAAAAGGAGTCTTTAAAGTTTATTTACCTGATATTGGAGAGAGACTGATTTCAAATGTATGGTATGTACCCACCTTCAAAAAGAATTTGTTGTCTTTAGTCACAATTCGACAAGCGGGACATCAGGTAATTATGGAAGATGGCTTGGTTAAGATAAATTCAGTCAAACAAAATATGAAAACAGTGATGATAGGATATGAAGACGAAAAATTGTTAAGGATGAAAGGAATAGTTATTCCAAGACATTCAGACTTTGCAGGAACAGTAAGTATAGGTATCTCCCCTATTAGATTGTGGCATGTGAGATATGGACATCTCAACTTTGATAGTCTGTCTCAACTGCAAAAATAAGGGATGGTTAAGGGACTTCCCACTTTCAAAAAGGACACTTCAAAATGTGAAGCATGCATTTATGGCAAACAGAGTCGAGAAATTGTTTTAACAAGTTCATGGCATGCCAATCGGCGGTTGCAACTAGTTCACAGCGATGTTTGTGGACCCCTAGAAACTTATTTCGGTGGTTGCAAATATTTTTTACTCTTCGTTGATGATTTCAGTAGACTAACTTGGGTTTACTTCTTGAAGCAAAAGTCAGAAGTATTTGAAAAAATTAATATTTTTCGACAACTTGTTGAAAATGAAGTTAAAGAAAAGATAGGTACACTCAGGACAGATAATGGCAGAGAATTCACTTCTAATGAATTCAACACTTATTGCACAGACAATGGGATAAGAAGACATCTTACTAATTTCTACACTCCTCAGCAAAATGGAGTTGCAGAACGAATGAATCGCACTTTTTTAGGAATGGAAAGATTTATGTTAAGTTTTAAAAGGTTAAGTTCTAAATATTGGGCAGAAGCTATCCATACAGCTATCTACTTAAGGAACAGATCTCCAACTGCTTCTTTGGATGGAATCACACCTTATGAAGCATGGTTTGGTTTCAAAGCTTGAGTTAAACATCTTAGAGTTTTTGGATCAGTATGTTATGCCTTAGTTCCGAAAGAAAAATGAACTAATCTTGACTCAAGAAGTTTGAAATGCACAATGATTGGGTATTCTGATGAGAAGAAAGGGTATCGACTTTTTTCCAATGGAAAATTTATTGTGAGCAGGGATGTCATTTTTTATGAAACTGAAAGTAAAAGTGATAACGAAATAGAACATCTTCTTCAAAAGTTAGAAACTAAAGGAAATCAAAGAAAAGGAAAAGTTCATAGTCAGCCAAATTCACATAATTGGTATGAACTTGATTTTCCTTCATCTGAAGATGTTTCATCCAGTCCAGTTAATTCAACAACATCCTCTGGTTCTTCCAGCAGTTCATCCGGATCTCCTAGCAGCGACAGTTCATCTGACAATGATTCTCCACCTCCAAACTCTTCAACTAATCGATGAACATCAGTTTACATTAATCCAATTTACAATAATGGTAATTCAAATCCCCAAACCAGTGAACATCAACTACCCAAATGGGCAGTTCAACTTTTGAAAGATGTAAGGCCTGATGAGCAAAATAAAATGGGAACAAGGGGATCACACAACAATGAAGAGAATTTTTCCTTAGTAGCACATGATTTTACTGAACCTTCCACCTACAAAGAAGCAGTCAAACATAAAGAATGGCAACAGGCTATGGTTGAGGAATATCAAGCAGTAATTGATAACAACACTTGGAAACTTGTTGATTGTCCTACAGGTGTTAAACCCATCGGATGCAAATGGGTTTACAGAATTAAATACAACCAACATGGTGAAATTGACAAGTATAAATCCCAACTAGTGGCTAAAGGTTTCGCGTAGCAGGAAGGCATTGATTATGCAGAAACTTTTTCTCCTACGACTAAATGGAATACCATCCGTTTAACACTTGCCTTGGCCGCTCAAAGAGGTTGTAAAGTTCATCAAATGGATGTCAAAAGTGATTTTCTCAATGGAGATTTACAAGAAGATGTATATATGCAACAACCGCCAGGATTTGAAATTGCAAGGCAGGAGCATAAAGTCTACAAATTAATTAAGGCTTTATATGGGTTAAAGCAAGCTCCCCGAGCTTGGTATACCAAAATGGATGAATACCTTAGGAAGGTTGGTTTTCAACGAAGTAAATCTGATGATACTTTGTATATCTGTCAACAGGGTCCTTATCTGGTAATTCTTATTATGTTTGTAGATGATTTGCTCATTACAGGAAACAATGATGATCATATTGCACGGGTAAAAAAGGAGTTACATGCAGGTTTTAAGATGACAGATTTGGGACTCCTTCACTACTATCTTGGTGTTGAATTATTCCAACGTCCCCATCATATTTTCATTTTGCAGAGTAAGCATGAAGCAAAAATTCTTCAGTGGTTTGGCATGCAGGATTGTAAACCCTCTCTTACCCCTATGGAACAAAACTTGAAACTTTCAAAATTTGAAGGGGGGGATTGGTAGACAACACTATTTATAGACAATTGATTGGCATCTTGCTTTATTTGACAAACACTCGCCTAGATCTATCTTATTCAGTCAGTATTCTTTCTCACTTTATGCAACAACCACAGGATAGCCACTGGCATGTAGCCAAAAGAGTTCTTCGATATATCCAAGGAACAAAATATTTTGGTCTTCTTTACCAAAAGACTAAAAATTTTGTACTTGGTGGTTTTTCAGATGCTGACTTTGCCAGGAGTGTTGATGATCGAGCATCAACATCAGGCTATTTAATGAACATGGGTACAGTAGCAGTGTCTTGGAATTGTAAGAAACAAGCTACAGTTGCAACTTATATAGCAGAAGTAGAATACATCTCAGCATGGGAAGCAACATGTGAAATTGTTTGGTTATGCCAAATTTTATAGGACTTGGGCATTTCTCAAGCAGAAGCTACATCATTATTCATCGACATCCAGTCAGCCATTAAGCTTGCCAAGAATCCAATTTTTCATTCAAAGACAAGGCACATGGACACCAAGTATCATCATATCAGATCGCTTATTGCAAAGGATGTCATCAAGCCAATTTATTGTCCTTCAGAAGATCAGATCTCTGACATTTTCATGAAACCTCTTGGCAGAATAAAATTTACTAAGTTCAAGGATGAACTTGGTATCTATTGTAATGTATGTTTGGATCATAGGGGGGAATGCTAGATAATCCAAAATACAAATATCATAGGTTATAAAGTTAGAATAAAATGATTATTAATTTAGAATATTAAATTAATAACCTAGAATATTTGATTAATAAATGTAGACTTTTAGAAATACATTATTGTTGTAAAAGATATGACTCTAGAGAGGTGTTGTATCTTAGGCTCTAAACTAGGAGTATTGTTATAAGATTGTTAAGATAGCATTTATTGTAAATGGATACTTGTTTATTTAATAAGTGATCCATATCTAGAGTTTGTTAGGACATTTAGCTTATATATAGCTCATTGCAAGAGTATTGTGTTGTTCGGGTGTAAACTCTTGCAAAGTTTCTTATGTAATTTCTTTTCTTATTAATAAAAGTGTGTGTCTGAGGACACTTCGGCCATTAAGGGGTAGTAAAAGCTATTTTTTCTTTATCTTGTTCATTCATGGAAATTTGATTATATCCAAAGAAACCATTAATCATAGACATTCTGTTTGCCCCAACTACCCTTTCTAGCACGTGATCCATTTTAGGTAGTGGATAGTTGTCTTTAAGAGAGGACTTATTTAGATTTCTGAAATCCACGCACAGTCTAATTTCCCCATTCTTTTTTCTAATCGGGACTAGGTTTGCCACCTAGTCAAAATATCTCAGAGGTACTATAATTTTCACCTCTAAAAGTTTCTTCACTTCTCTCTCAACCATAGGAAATAAAATGGGGTTGATTTGCCTAAGATTTTGTCTAAAGGGTTTGACCCCAGACTTTAGAGGTATCTTGTGATCGATCACGGTAGTGTTGTAGGTTCTTAACTCGTCGTAAGACCAGGAGAAAACATCTTTAAATTGTCTGAGTAGGTCCTTATACTTGCCTTTTATTTCAGGGGGGAGGAGTTTAGATATTTTAACCATCCTGGACTCTTCTTTGGTTCCTATGTCATAGTCCTCAACCTCTTCTGGTTGGGGTTGTAAGGTGGATTTTACAGGTATGTTGTTTTGATCAAACAGTGTTTCCAGAGGGATCAGTCCTTTCGGAATCTGGTTATTTTTTAGGACCAGCATGCAATGATTTGCGATTTTGTCTTGGAAAGCTTGAGGGTCCTCTCCTTCTTGCATGATCCATATAGGGTCATTTTGATTTTCTTGATCCGCGTGAGTTTCGAAAAATTCACTTACTGCTTCAAGAAACTTCTTCATTTGTTCATCATCCTCAAAAACCTACCAGTGCTGGATATTATCTAGGATAGATGGTCTGTGTCTTATCTCTATGTGATATTTCAATTTAAAGGTTGTAGGAGGAGTGAAATTTGAAGCTGCTTTAGCTAATGCATTAGCCTATAAGTTTTCTGTGCGTGGGATGAAGTGGACATTTACAGACGAGAAAAAATTTTCCATTAGATCCCAGGCACAATTTCTATATGATCTTAATCTGAGATGCTTGGTCTGGTATTGTCAATTTATTTGTTTGACTATCAACTCCACATCTCCATATAACTCTAGATTCTTTATTTTTAGCCTCCTAGCAGCCTCTAATCCTAAGACCAAGGCTTCGTATTCACATACATTGTTAGTATAATCTATATCCCATTGTAGTCTGTAAGAAAAAGGGACAACGAAGTTTTCTTCAGGTGCCACAAAAAGCACTCTTGCACCTGCCCCTTCGCAAGACGAGGCACCGTCAAAAAACATTTTCCAGATACCGGTGCTACACATATCCTCGGTCATGTAACCTGACTCTTCGTTCTCTATATCGTTTTCCTCTATGCAACCATCTAAAACATCATCAAAAGATAAGATACAATTTCCTAAATCTTGACCTGCAATGTAAATAGGGAAATTGTTCGGATTTTGAGGGTCGCTTACTGTATATGCTAACCTCGTCTCCCTATACAACCGAGTAAATTGCCCACCAAACATGGGAATTGTGGTGTACATCATATCCAGTTGAAGAGAACACCCCAGCTTGGCTCCCCATGACCTAGACAATAATAAGCTGTATTTGGGGGGAATATCAGCAATGACCACAACCATCAAGATGCTCTTATCTGGGACCTGTGCTAGGGTGACTAATAAATCCTTTATCATTCCCATACACTTAACCTTTCTCAAATCAAATGAGTAAAGATCTTTGTAAGGTATGGTGACCTGGAGACCCAATTGGTCCATAATAATTTTAGGCATCACATTATGTAAGACTCTGGAGTCTAGCATGCAATTATGTAGCAGTTGATCGTATACATTTAAGGTGATATAAAAGGGAGCAACAATATCTTTGGCTCCTTCAAAATGTGGAACAAAAGTGATGTTGGGCTTATCATCTTCCAGGTTCAAAACGTTAAATTGGCTTTATAGCTCTGAAACGCCTATCACTTTGGTAATCTGCTTTCGATAAACTGGGTTTTTCGCTAACTCTACCAGAGGAATTGGTATCTTAATTCTATTCATCTCATTTTCAAAACTGAAAACTCCACTCACCTTGTCTATTTCTCTAGTTGGGACTTCTGAATCCTTCTTTTCCAACTTATTCATCTGGACTGCCTTATTACTCATGATCTTGGTTAAAGGTGTATTTGTATTAGCTGCTTCAGTTCCCTATGTTTTGGTTTCAACCTTTTCTACTTATGGTTCTTGCGCGTTTACTACTTTCACTTTTTTGTTAGGTAACACGGTTTATTCTAGGGTAGGCTCATAAGTTGGACCTCTTGGGAGAATTTTCTTAGGTTGAGTAGTTGAAATAGGCTTACCCTTAGATCTCAAGTTATACCTGGGTTGGACCTCAGCCATTATCATACCGGTTTCTTCTTGATAACTACAAAGGTCAGTATAATCTCTTTCTTCACCCTCAATAGATGATTGTTGAATGTTTAGAGGTTTTTCATAATCCTCTCTAGTCAGGTAAGGTTGTGTGCAGTCATCACCCAAGTTCGTGACATCATCATCTGAATCTCCGAAATCTTGGAGATCATTCGCTCCTATAAAATTTTCGTTTTTTAGGGGAGTTCGTATTTTCTGATCTTCATTTTTTACCTGTCTTCGCTGATTTGGGGGATTGGGATTCTTCCTAAAATCCTTTTTGGCAAAAGAATTGGCTTTGGCCTGTTCTAGATCCATTCTAGATATCTTATTAGACAATTCCTTAATTACCCTGGCCATATCGTCTACTTTGTCATCTGTGTATCTATTAGACCCTAATGGCCTTGCTTGTTCTCTAAAGTGTCTAGTTTCTCGGTTTCTCGATTCTACTTTAGCTTTTAACTTACCAGAAGCCATCATATTTGACTCAATTTCTACATCATCATCTTGCATTCAGTTTAGAGTAGCTCCCCTTCTTTCTCATAAAAGAAGTGCAAAATCTGGTTCAAAAGCCCCCGCAAAAGTTACTTTAGCGGCGGGTTGGGACAGTTTAACCTCGGCTAGGATTTTGTTATATAGCTTGTTGAATCTTTGAATAAACTCCATAACTATTTCTGAATTGTTTTTTCTTAAAGACCCAAACTCGGTTAAATAGTATAGGTGGTCCTTTATCTCACCCCATTGTCTAAGGAAAGCATCTCCCAAGGCATCATAGGACAAGATAGATCCTGCAGGTAGAGTCTGAAACCAAGTTTGGACCTGACCTTCGAAGGTTTGGATGAGAAGCCTCGAATACACATCTTCATGTTCGAGACCTAAGATGTCTGCGAATTGATAAACGAAATTTATGTGTTCGGTTGTGGTCAGATCTCCTTCCCCAGTGAATTTTGGAAAAAATTTTATATAATTTTTGGGAAGGTCGTGCAAAGGAACAGGCAATACCAAAGAAGTGTATCTTGCTGCCACTTTAGAAAACACTGTGGGAGGGGGGGCTGGCCCTTGGCCTCCATCTCCTCCCCTAAGAGCACCTCCACCTCCTCCTCCGACAACCCCTCCACCTCCCCCTCTGGCGGCTGCCATCATTATTAGTGGAAAGTTGTAAAGGGGGTTTTGGAGTATTAAAAATGAATCTTTACTTTCTTCGCGGGGCGAAAAACCCGAGGATGACTGGTAAGGGATGCGAGGGCTTGGCTCTTCGGACTTGCAAGAGATGTAGTCAGGGGAACCAACGGGTGTGGAAATTGGATGTGTGAAATATTCTTCGAGACTATGTGACGTCATGAAATTTGACTTAAGAGTCGACGATATATCAGCAATAGATAAATTTTCTACAGGACTTTTTCCTTTGTGTTCTACAGAGGTTATCAGACGGGTTTCACTTCTAAATTCGAAGCAGTTTGATGTTAGATCCTTAGTGTCGAAAAGAGGGCTACGTGAAGTTGAAGGTTCAGAAGAACTCTTCGTCTTCAGTTGTGGGTATTTAAGCTGATAGACTACAGGGGTCGGCTTAAGAGATCCTCTCGCCTTTAGAATCTTCTCAGGATCAGTAACGGGTGTGGCATGTTTACCATTTGGATTTTGCCTGGTATTCCTTCGTCTATATGCCAACTAATTAATCATGGAGTGGCCAAGTTAAAGATTGGAAAGCCTTTAAAAGGTGTGCACTCTTTGTTCACTATCAAAGGGTGGCACTTTCAACGAAAAAAAATCATTTTCCAAGGGAAAAAGATTTCGTAACTTCAGTCCCTGGCAACAGCACCAGAAAGATATTGTTCCAGAGTCTGTACTTAAGGCTTAGAAGTACAATGTCTAGGCATCTGAAAGTGAGTAAGGGGTAGAGAAGGAAGAAATGTCAACCTTCGGCAAGGGAAGTTAGGGTTGATTTCTAGGTTGTTGTCTAACTTCCAACTGTTCCTGGATGTTTATGTCCCTTTCAATCGCTGCCCACGAATGTTCCAGTTCGACCCGAGTAGTGGCTATTTTAAGAATAGTATCAAAACGATTCAAGGCAATATGTGTTTGATCTGATAGTCCGGGTTCAATATTAGGTTGTCTTGTCACAAGGACAGTGATAGAGGAATAGAATGATAAGAAAAACTCAATACTTTTTCAGATGCTATCTCAATTTCGGTCGTATAAAGGATATTTTACAGCTCCGGTAGTGAAAACAGGGTGCAAACCAAAGGCCCTTTCCCGTAACTGAGTTATATTTTAATAAATGTGTGTGAGGTGTAAGAAAACATTAAGTTGTCTATCATGTAAGGCTCTTATCAAGGGAGAATCTCACTTATAAGTAGAAGAAGAAAAAGATAAAGAAATAACCCGATGAAGCATAAAATATATATAGAAATCTAAAATGTTCACTGGTCTTATACCTGCTAATAGTCGGTATAGAGGAAAAATAGTAAACAATATAGAAAACTAAAATTTATTCACTATAGTAGAGGTTGTACTAAATTATAGTGAAGCATTCATGAGATACATATATGAAATGAAATTAGATATGAAATACAAGGAAACAAACTCATAACACAGTCATGATGGAATCGAGAATCTTCGGATTTGCTTTATATTAACTCTCGAGGGAGGAAAATCTCTATTACAATCGACCCAAAAAGGTCTAGCCTCTTTTTCTTCCTTCTATTGTATATTTATACAAATTTACATATGATGGAATCCCAATCGTTCCAAGATTTTCAGTTACAACGAGAAAGAGATCAATCATTTCATTTCTTTATCCTATGTCTTTATTTGGTACTAGAAGCCTATCCTCTCGCATGCTTGGTACAAGTGACACATTTTTCCACTAGTCGAGATATCAACCTTGAAGGTTCCACTTGACAATTGGCCTCAAAAATGTAACAATCTCTGACTAATTGCGGCAACCTTTCTTCCATCTGTCGGTCTAGGGTGTCAATAGTGCACAATTGCACACTTGGTTTAATCATACATTTATCTATTTGAACTATGTCTGCCATAGTTACTTGTGAGATTTCAGCTGAATCTCTTTCTTCTTTTTCATTTATATCAAGTGAGAGTTTCTCCATATCCATTTGGCTCAGCATCTCAGCATTACTCTCGCTATCAATGCCTAACAGATTTCCATCTATGGAACCGAAATCCTCTTCACAAGATTTCCTTACCTTCTTGGCTTGCAATTTGCCTTCTGATATGTTGCGTTCCCATTCTTTCAACAAAATATTACCTCGGGTCTATTCGGAAATGGAAAAATTAGAACTTTTTTTCGATTACCTATTTGTTGTAGCTATTACAGCCTCTTGAAATGCGACCCGAGCTGCTCCATATTCTCTCTCTCTGACAGATAAGTTTTCTAATACTTGATCAATAAGCAGACAATTGTCCCGAATCATCTCTACTTTGGAAAGTAAACTTTGCTAGGCTGCAGAAACCCTGCTCTGAATCTCCATAGCCTGGGACTGGAATATCTCGATATTTATAACTTGGCTTTCGGCGAACTCTAATCTAACCTGTAGCTTCCCTATCACGTCTCTTTGCTGGCCTACTTGTATTTGACTAGTCTAAGCTACCAGCTCTACTTGTTCGAGCTTATCTTTAAGCAGATCGATTTCCCTTTTATCAACCATCCTTGCTTGTTCTATTCCTGCGTTTGTCTGGTCCTTGGCATCTTCCTCTACTGTGGCTAGCTTAGCTTCTAGGGTTTTGATGAGGTGATTTTTTCACTTCAGCTGATTTTTCAAAACCCCGACTGAAAATTGGTTTGTCGTAGCATACGCCCCTAATGTCCCAGCTATTTCTGTCGCAAACTCTTCTTTCTCCTTATCTTTCCCATCAGTCAACACCTTGAACTTCTTTGTCATTGATCCCTCTTCTTCATAGAATTCTCTTTTTACTACAGCTTTTCTCTTTTTATCAAAAAAGAACTCATTTGGCGGAAGCTCTTCCATCCTTATAGGTCTCAATTCTTCATTGAAAATCCACCCTGCGTCTATGTTTCCTTGGGTTGACTGTAAGGGAGTAATGGAGGTGATGGGATCTCCAATTTTCTTAGCTGACTGGCCTGGAGTGGTAACTGGAGTCTACTTTTTCAGTGGATCAGGAGTTTTTATTTTTGGTTTCGGACTCCTAGTTTTCTCCTCCCTATCCTGGTGTTCTTTTGGCACTGAATCTTTTGAGCCTTCGACTTATTTTTGTTGTGCCTCTACTGTTATTGGATTCTCACCCCACAATACTAGGGGAAGACAACTCCATCGATGCTCTTGGAATTTTAAAACATCGGACCTTTCTTTAGGCTCCAGGGCTTGTATCCAAGCCAAAACCTCGGCATAAGATCTCGCACCTCGAAAAATGTCATCCGAGGGTGAATTTTCATGTTCAAACCTTTTTAGCCCACAAATGGCTAAGTGATTACTTACAACCCTCTATGGATTGTGATTTTTGAATTTGACATGAACCAATTTCAGGTCCTCTAGGGTTGTTGCCTCAGCTTTAGCATGCCCAAAATCTAACAAAGAATAGGAACTTAAATGAATAGGAAAAGGTGGCCATACCTTCTTAGAATATCCCTTAAGCTCCTTGCTTATGCCACATATTACGGTTTGTCTAGCAATATCATGGCAAGCCATCCTATCGGGTATGAATAAAGGCAAGGCATTCGGAGGAACAGAAGTGCTGAAAACCCTGAGATATGAAAATTCTGCTTCCACGTACCAGTCAGCTATATTTCTCAAATTTACCGCGATACTATCTGAGATCCTGGGTGGTGGGTGGCCAAAGATAGTGACATGTAGTGGTACCATTACCCAGTTAAAGATTTCATACACAAAACCTGAGGCTTTGTCTTCCCACAGCTTTGAATGGTAGACGTGGATGGGCTCAGCCTCTGATGGAGTCCAACTCCAACTCAACAAGGGAAAAGGTGTTAAAAAACACACGGTGTCCATGATATACACGGACATAAAGAATGAAGCGATCTTTTTTCTCTCCTTCTACGCTCGATACACTGTAAATTGACTGTTCAAACCATTAGACAGTAGTTTAGCCTAGTCAAAGGAACAGCCTTCGGCGACTGTGTGAATTAGAGGCACCCACTGAAGGAAAAAATGTGTGGTATCCTCTCTCCCATATAATCTGCATATCATCATAGAGATATATTTGAACTGTGGTTCCAGAGAAACAATTGAATATATACCATTACTGTCTGCCCTGAACTTCGCAGGGTGTGAAACCCAATCTTTGATTAAACCAGACATAGTCTTTTCATATTGCACACATTCCTTCTGTTTAAAATTCTCCAGGAATTCGGCATTGTAAACAAAGTCTGACACGGCTGGTAACTTGTACATAGCTTGCAATTGTTTGGGTCTGAAAGTCCCAATGGTGACCCTCTGCTCATTGACGATGGTTCTGGTTGGTATATCTACATGGTCTAATGCCCACGGGATCATATCATAGTAAGGGAGCAGACGTGGCCTAGCCGATACTTTATGCATTTGAGCCTGGACGATGATCTTATACTTGGTGATTAGGTCATCTTTTTCATTTTCACTAGAATCATCCAAAACATCTACAAATTCAGACTGTAGAACCTCAGAAATATATGACCAGGTCCTAATAGAGTCGACACTTCAAGGTGAAGTATTAGAAACGTTGTCTGAACCTTGTCCTGAAACCTCAACATCGGCTTTAGATGTTTTTCGTGGGGCCATGGCGGGGGATTCTACTTTAGCTCTCCTGTGATAAAAATATGTATACATACAAAAATTAGTTCTCTCACGAAAAGTTGGCTCTACATAGAACAACAATGAAATTCGAGACAACAAATAAAAAATCCATGTCTTCGACTATTTAAAACTAGGTCATCCTTAGGGACAAAACGGTCAAATCGTTCTTAAATATAAATTTAGTAATAAAGACCAAACCCTTACTTGTCAATTCACCTCATTTATAATTAATGTCATAAATTTTGACAGTTCGTAATGCAAGTTGGCGCAAAGAAAGTTTAAAATTGCCTCGAAGACTGTGCATATTAATTTTCATATTAAACAATGAAAATGTTGGCTTAGCTTAATTAATCAGGGATTTTTTTTAAATTTTAATTAATCTTTCGACACTTGCCTCATCGGGAGCTTTCGCTTTAACCCTTTGAACCTCTAAGACCCGAGATTGCGATAATTAGCTGTGGTTAATAAAAAATGTAACCATGATTAGGCGTTTAATTAATTACATTGTTACTTATATCGTGACTTCGCGACTCGGAGCTTCGAAGGTATAGATTTCGAGAGGTTCGTATAATGAGTTGCGAAATCGCAAGATCGTGATGATATGATTTAATTAAATTGGAGGATAAAACCAGATTAAGTGTTTAATTAATTATGTTTCTATTTTTATCGCGACTTCGTGACTCAGGGCTTTGAATATATAACTTTTGAGGGAAAACACGTCGAGTTGTGAATTCCTGACAGAGCTTAACTGTGACTAAACTTTTTACCTTTAACATTAACCCGGGTTATTAAAACCAGAATCTCGCAGTTTCGATTATCGGGGTTACGACAGTAAGATTTTTGGAGCTAGCAAATGCCGAGACACAAAATCCTAATGATGCCTAACTGCGGTTTAGAGTATTTTTACTCTCGGTAAGGATCTGGGTAAACTTTTTAAAACTAGTTCACCATTTCGCCCCTCGGGACTTGTAAACTATGTGATCTATAACTTCCGACATGCGACATTCCGAGGTTCAAAAGTAGAGACTCGATTAAACGATTAAAAAATAAATCTTGCCTTAAGAGTATGATAACCATCACTATTTGCATGATGAGACTTCTGATATTTTGGGAAAAATAAAGGAAAATATGAAAACCGACTTTCGATTTCAAGCATTAAGATATGAAATTTTAAACAGGCCAAAAAACAAAGGCGGCTCCAACACCACCAAGGAATGTGTCTCGTCTAACCATGTCAAATTTTGATGCATACAAACACGGTTTGAAAAAATTTCAATGTTGGCCCCATTCACTACTCACTATGTGGGGTTGGTGGAAGAAATTTTTGATGGGTGTATTTGAAGTTCCATGTCAAATTTCAAGATAGTTCTGTCAATGATTCTATAGAAGGGAATGACGAACATTGAAAATGAGACGTGCATGATGAATGTTGATGCAAATGTGGATGATATCAAATATTATGTGGGGACATCATACATCCTTGAGTCTTGAAACCCTCCCATACCATCAAGGCATGTGTCTATTCTAACCATGTCAAATTTCGACGCATACAGAAACATATTGAAGAAATTTCAATGTTGGCCCCATTCACTGCTCACTTTGCGGGGTCGGTGCATGACATTTGTGGTGGGTGAATTGGAAGTTCCATGACATTTCAAGAGAGTTCCAACAAAGATTCTATAGATGGAAATGATGAATGATGACAATGAGACGTCCATTATGAACGTTGATGCAAACATGGACGATCTCAAAGATTATGTGGGGACATCAGACATCCTTGAGTCTTGAAACCCTCCCATATCGTCAAGGCATGTGTCTAGTCTAACCATCTCAAATTTCAATGCATACATGCACAGTTTGAATAAATTTCAACGTTGGCCCCATTCACTGCTCACTGTGTGAGGTCGATGCAAGATGACATTGGTGATGGGTGTATTGGAAGTTCCATGACATTTCAAGAGAGTTCCGAAAAATATTCTATAGATGGCAATAATGCATGATGACAATGAGACATCCATTATATTGAACGTTGATGCAAACATGGCTGATCTCAAATATTATGCAGGGACATCAAACATCCTTAAGACTTGAAACCCTCCCATACTGTTACACATCAAAATTACTCACTTTGATAGTGTCTCAAGTGTCATCATTACAAAGATCGCAAGTGTCTCATTTTGCTTACAAGTGTTGCAAGTGTCAAGGAAAGCATAATGCCATGATGCCTATGTCATGTCTATAAAGATATGAGAAGGACACTTGAAACAACTCAAACATCTGATTTGGAAGAGGAGAAATGAGTCAACGGGCTTATGAACCTTTTGCCATCTGAAAGCACCCAAAAAGTGAGTTTTTGGAGGGGAGCGCTCCTTTATAATTATCTTAGGAGTGTTGGCGCCCCCCCATAAGCCATCAGGGAGAATTATAACACTCCTCATCCCTTTTGTAGGAGCGCTCCTACCCTCAGGAGTGCTGGCACTCCCCTATACACTACTAGGGAGCGTTATAGTGCTCTAAGTGCCCTTTTGAGGGAGTGCTACCTATTTTAGGCAGCAGTTGATTTGTTGAGAAGAATGGGGGAAGGATCTTTTCATTCTTAGAAGGCAATTGGGTTTGAATTCTCAATCAATCCATGATCTTAGGATAGATCTCTAACTAGAGGAGAAAAATCCTCAACTCACCCCAAATATATCTCAAGTTGTTGAGCCTCTCCAAGGCTATATAAGAAAGCTTTCTCATGGTGAAAGGGGACTGAAAAAAGGAGAATCACACCAAACTTATGATCTTATAAGTGGTGTTGGAACAGAGATAATTTGGGAGCAAGAGACCTATGATCTCATAGGGAGAAATCAGTGAAGCTATCATCATTCGGATCGTGGATCTTTTGAGCAAGGGTTAGACAAGGAGGATTGGCAAAACTGTCGCATTCCATCTATGGCTGTAAGCAATGTTTTGCCCTCATTAATATAATTTTCTTGGCCTGTTTCTTTCTAATTCATGTTCAATCACACATGAATTTGTCTCTTTAGTAGACGGATCTATTTCAGACTAATCTTGATAGAGTAGGAAGTGGTCGTACTTTGTTTGTCTACAGGATCCATCGAGGAGTGAAATATTGGAGCTCAACTTGGAGCGTGCAGGGACAAACACCGATAAAAGGTACTTCTTTTCTCCTTCCTTCTCACACACTAGTCCACCTAGATCTAAAAGGAAGTCAGTGACCATGATAAGTACTTTTTGTCTTAGAGTTAAGAGTCTAGCTCTTTGAGGAGATCTACCTGTCCGCAGGGAGATTTTCCTTCAACACATACCATCAAGGAAAATATCTAGTCTAACCATGTCAAATTTAAATGCATAGGGCACAGACTGAAAAAATTTCAACGTTGGCCATATTCACTGCTCACTATGCGGGCTCAGTGGAAGAAATTTGTGATGGGTCTATTGGAAGTCCCATGTCAAATTTCAAGATAGTTCCAACAATGATTATATAGAATGGAATGAAAAATTATGACAATGAGATGTGCATGATGAATGTTGATGAAAATGTGGAAGATCTCAAATATTATGTGGGGACATCATACATCCTTGAGTCTTGAAACCATCCCATACCATCAAGGCATGTGTCTAGTCTAACCATGTCAAATTTCAAAGCATAGAGGCAGATATTGAAGAAATTTCAACGTTGGCCCCATTCACTGCTCACTATGCGGGGTCGGTGCATGACATTTGTGGTGGGTGAATTGGAAGTTCCATGACATTTCAAGAGAGTTCCAACAAATATTCTACAAATGGAAATGACGAATGATGACAATGAGACGTTCATTATGAACGTTGATGCAAACATGGACAATCTCAAAGATTATGTGGTGACATCAGACATCCTTGAGTCTTGAAACCCTCCCATGCCATCCATGCATGTGTCTAGTCTAACCGTGTCAAATTTCAATTCATACAGGCACAAACTGAAGAAATTTCAACATTGGCCCCATTCACTGCTCATTGTGAGGGGTCGGTGGAAGACAATATTTGTGATGGGTGTATTGGAATTTCAAGAGATCAGTTCTGAAAAATATTCTACATATGGAAATGACGGATGATGACAATGAGACGTGGTCGATCTCAATGATTATGTGTAGGTTTGATGGATGTCCTTAATCCCTTGACCATATATAATCCCTAATCAATTAACCATTAAACTACCTAACCCCTAAGCCCCATATTCATTAGACATTGCCCCTATTAACACTCTATAAACTCCCAGAGGTTGTCAGAGTAGAAGAAATTTACTAGATGTAACTTTATCCAACCACTTTGAAATTGGAATCTAGCCCTGCCAACTTCAGAGAGGGATCTCTCTATATGATCTAGATATGTTTTATCTTTGAGATATTAGGCTAGTTAAATAAAATAAGATAGAATGGTTTGTTTTTGTTTTTGTTAAGTTTGCTGAAAAGGGTTTAGGCATCCATTGGGCTATGGGGTTTGTATTATAAAGATATAGATTTAAACATGAGCTAAAAGGTTCTTTTCACAGGGCAAGATAATGAATTCATTGGATTCTTTAGCAGTAAAGTGATGGATATTAGAAAAGATGAGAATATCAATTAAAGCAAAGAAGCATTTAAGAATTTATTCACTATAATATCAGAAGATAAACATTAAGATCTTTCAAAGTCTGAAACAGGGTATACAAAGATAAATCCTGCAGCATGCGCTACTTTTAAAAGATTATATTAGAAAAAAATACGACAACTAAGAGAGAAAAACATTTAACATAGAAAAGAAAACATCACCAATGAATAAGACGCGAGAATCCTGTGAATCATCCCTTAGTATTACTGGCTAGATCTCATGATAAATGATTACAGTCTTTATGGCATACAGGGCATAAAGATCAACCCATGGTACTTCAAAGTTTGAAGTATTTATAATCAAAAATTACATACGATCCTGTCATTAAAGATCAGGACGTGGAAAATTCTAAATTTAGCTAACTAACTCAATAAGATACAAAAATTCAGGAACTGTTGATGATGTGTTGAAATCTTCATGTTGATTTCTAGGGAAAACCGTTGGTGAGTCCTTTGCATGACTTCATTTGATTGGATTGTTGACTAGGCTTGGACACCTCATATCCTACTCGATCATATTGCATAGCTCTTCCCATCGAAGGTGACTGGAAATGATGACTTTGAGTAGTCTTCAGTATATTTCATCCATCTCTGTATACCTGGAAAAAGTTGGCTTGACGACGAAAATATACCAGATCTCATGTTGTATGCTGATGTCTAACTGCAAAGATTCTAAGAACGCCTTGCCCGTTATACTGCCCTATATTCCCGAGAATTTCGAACTATCTTTAGCCACTGTGGCTAGCTTTTTTTTATAATTAGGAAGGGTCATTAACTTGTCATTTATGACCCTTAAGCCAGGGAGGCCTTTCTTCCGTAAAGCTTCAATTTTGACGAAAAATATTTTCACTCATGTGTCCATAGTCTGGACCTTTTCCTCCAACTGTAGCATTAGTCCTCTTTTGGTCAGAACCCTCTTGACCTCTATTAAGAACAAAACATCAATATAGCATGGAAAAACCTCAGAAAAAGTACTCAACGCCTTGAAACAGAGATAATTTCAGATAATAAGCCTCTTTGAGGGGGCAACCTCCTTTTACCCCACTTAAAT
>JZKD02S0216991.1:849383-863988 GCA_000966675.3 Picea glauca
CCTTTGTTATCCATGATTTCGAACCCCCCCCTCCCACCACCGTTAAAGGTAGAACGGTCGCGAGGGGGGGTGGTCCGGAAAAGCTTGTCGACTGTAGATGTGAGTGTTATCACCTCGGTTGTTCATCTGTACGTTGTCTTTAATATATCAGCGCAAACTCATATTTGCTTTGAAAACTTAGGACAAGTGATTTATGTGGGTTTGCCCAAGATTTCCCTATTTTTATCACCATGGGGGTTAGACATCCAACTTTCAAACATCAAATATATGGTTCCACATCGATCATCATGCATGTTTTATCGAGATAAAGCAAACTAACCTATTCTCTAACGTACTTACCTATTACTTTCATCCCAGATTAAACTATTGGACTAAGAAATTACTCTATCTTGGGGTTATTTGACCAAGATTAGGCAGTTTGGTCAAATTTGTTCACTAGCTAACCTAATCTGCTTGGCTAAGATTAAACAGTTTAGCCAAGATTATTCACTAATCCTATCAACATCAATTTTAAAGGACTTGGTCATGCTTAAACTGTATGGACCAAGTCATTGTTATTGCATGGGGCTTTATTCAATTTCTTTTATGCCCTCTTTTATTCTTTTTCTTTCTTTTCTTTCTTTTCTTTCTTTTCTTTCTTTTCTTTTTATTTTTCTTTTTCTTTTTTCTTTTTCTTTCTTTTTCTCATTTTCTTTTTCTCAAATTATTTACAGAATGGAAAATTATTTGGCAACCAATGCCTTAAAGGGATAACATTTCAGTCACCAGTTGATTCTATAAATTATAGGGTTATAACTGCGGCTCCACCTGGGGATGTTTCTCTCCTTGTGAAGTGCCAAGAATCATGCTTCCTGATGTTTTGGAAAATTTCTCCACAATTTCCTTTGTTGTTTTATTTGTTTTATTTTTTGAAAGTTTTGACGACAATGTTCAGTGGCTCAGGGCCTTCTCTATGGGCTTCAACCATCCGATCAAATTTATTCACTCAAAAAATTGTAAGCAAAACGAAATGATTTGTACAATGGAAAGGTGTGACTGAAGGTCCCTACTAAGGAGGTGAATAGTGCTTCAGCATTCTACCATTCATAGGTCCTCCTGGTAGATTGGTCCCATAGTTGTTGTTGAGTAGAAAAGCATTTTTTCCACTGAATGCTTGAATCATGTAAGGTCCCTTCCATAGACTATCGAATTTTCCATGCTTCCCCTTATCTTCATTTCGAGCATCCCACCTCAGAACCAGATCACCTAGCTCAAAGTCATCTTCTTTAGTTATTTTATCAAAGATCTTTTTTATGCTCTCTTGGAAAACCTGAGTTTTGTTGTATACTTCTTCTCTAGACCACAGCAAGTGGATCATCTGGTTTATCCTTCTTTGGGAGTTGTTCGGCTCGGCTTGCATCTCTTGCAGCAATTTCATGACGGGAACCCCTAAGGAGGTCGGAAAAAATGCTTCAGTGCCATAGACCAATTGATATGGAGATATACCAATTGACCTCTTAGTGGTCAGTCTATCAGCCCACAGTGCAAAAACCAACTTGTTATGCCATGACTTTTTGTTTTCTTGCAGCATCTTCTTAATAATGTTCACCAAGGTTTTATTGGATGACTCAGCCAGCCCATTTCCCTGAGGGTAATAAGTTGTGGAGTGTCCCAAACCGATATGATACTGGTTACAAAAATCTATGAGCTTATTAGATCAGAAAGAAGCTGCATTGTCAGTTATGATTTTTCTTGGACACCCAAAGAGGGACAAGATATTATTTTCTAGAAATTTAATAATGACAGAATCAGTAGCCAGCCTACTTGGTACAACTACAATCCATTTTGTGAAATAGTTTGTAGCAGTAAGAATTCACTTGTGCTAGCCCAAAGAGGGAGGATGTATTTCTCTGATAAATTCTAATCCCCATTGCTAGAAAGGAGCTTCAACAAAGATTGGTTTCAGGGGCAAAGGGAGGATCTTTTTTTTTCCCTCGAACACCTAACATTTATGGCACGAAGTCACTTTCTAATGCACATCAGCAAATAGTGTAGGCCAATAGAACCTAGCTCTAAGGATTTTATTAGTTGTGGTCTTCCAGCTCAGGTAACCACTAGAGTCTCCTGCATGAAAATCCTGTAATACTTTGTCAGCTCCATCTTTTAATAGACAATTCAACAAAATGCCTCCAGGATCCTTCCAATAAATATTGCCTTCTAGAATGCAAACCTTTAATGCTTTCAATTTCAAAAACCTAGCTTTAGTTTTGGTCAGATCAAGGGGAGCTTGTAAGTTATGCAAAACAAATATCAGGTCTGTGTACCATGGAGAGTTTAGAAATACCTCTTTCATGCTTGGAGTCGCCTGCTTTCCCTGTTCATCTACTGCAGCTAAGAAATCAATATCTAGAGCATGGAAATTAGATTCATCCATTAAATTTGCTAGACCTTGACCTTTAATCAATTTAGTAGGCTTAATCTCTATGTCATACTCCAGAATAATAGTGATCCATTTTCCTCTTCTGCCGTCTGGATTGTCCTGGGTTAAAATGTCCTTTACTACTGCATTCAGAACGTATGCAATTATGTGAGAATGGAGAACATATACTCTAAAATCTTTTATGGCTTTTACCAGGGCAAAAGATTGTTTCTCCATTATTTTATAATTCAAAGTAGCATCTCTTAAGGATTTACTGAAAAAGGATATGGGTTGTTCATACCCTTTGTTTTTTTTTTGTAGTAATATTGTTGCAATGGTATGTTCAGAAGTGAAAGAGAAAAGGTAAAAATCTTTGGTGAAGTCAGGACTGATCAAGACTGGAGCCTGTGTGAGTGCATGTTTAACTTGTTCAAAAGACTGCTTGGATTCAGTGTCCCATTTTATTTTTGTGTCCTTTTTTAACATGTTGGTGATGTTCCTGAGAAGCTCGGCTAGGTTAGGTATGAATCTTCTCAGAAAGTTTATTTTGCCAATGAAAGATTGTAACTCTTTGATATTCCTTGGGTGTTCCAGTTTCTGAATGGCTTCTATTCTGCTGGGATCTATTTTAATTCCGTCCTTAGAGATTATGTGCCCCAACATTTTACCTTCCTCTAATCCAAAAAATATTTTCTTAGGATTCAGAGAAATCCCAAATTTCCTGCATTTCTCAAACACTCGTCTAAGATGTCATAAGTTCTCTTCATTGGATTGGGAATAAACAGTTACATCGTCCAGATAAATGACAATAAATATGCCAATTTCTTCCACAAAATCAATGTCCATTGCTCTTTGGAAACTGGCCCCAGCGTTCATCAAACCGAAGGGCATTTTCACGTACATGAAGGTACCCCAAGGTGTTGTGAAGGTTGTTTTTTCTTGATCATCTAGGTGAATGAGAACCTGATTATAGCTTGAGAAACCATCCAGTAAGGAGATTTGGCTGGATCCAACTACCTTTTGTAATATGTGGTCCATTTTTTGCAGTGGGTAGTTGTATTTTAGGGAAACCTTGTTCAGGTTTCGGAAATCAATGCAAAGCCTTATTTCCCCAGTTTTCTTTCGGGTTGGGACCAGATTTGAAACCCATTTGGAAAATCGTAAGGGAACTATGATTTTAGCATCATACATATTTTTTATTTCTTTTTCTATCAGGGGAAGTAACTTGGGATTGATTCTCCTAAGTTTATGTCTGAAAGGTTTTTTATCTTCTTTTATCGAGATTCTATGTTGTATGATGCTTGTGTCATAAGATTTTAAATCTTCATAACCCCAAGCAAACACATCCACATATTCCTTAAAAAGTTCAATGTATTTGAGTTTCTACTCAGGGGGTAAATATTTGGAAAGTTTTATGATCTTGGGTGTCTCTTTTGTCCCTATTTTATAGTCTTCAACCTCTTTACCACTGGCTTCAATTTTAGGTTTTTTCACTACGTCATTAAAATCAAATAAGTCTTCTAATGGAACTAAACCCCTAGGTAAAACATTACTCTTTAAATGAAAAACATCAGAATCTATCTCATCTTCACCTAATTACTCTGAATCTATTTTATTTACACTATCATTTCCAAAAATAGATTTATTTTCATTTTCAACATCATTTTCTAAGTCTATGTTTGTACACTCGAAATCATTTTTACATTGTATAAAATCTTCAATTTGATCATCGTTCCCAAATACCTACCAGTATCTGATGTTGTCAGAGACAGTTGGTCTGCACTTCACCTCCACCATGTATGGGTGAGTGGAACGAAAAGGTATCTTTCATGTAGTTGTTGACATAGCTAACCCATCTGCTAAAATGTTTTATCCCCTGGGCATCACCTGCAAATCAATTTTTGTGAAACATTGAAGGGCATCCAAAACAACATTCCTATAAGCTCTAAGCCTGGGATGTTTTTTTGCATACTCACCTTTAATTTGTTTGATAATTAATTTAGAATCGCCTCTTACCATGATTTGCTTGGCACCAACCTTCTTTAGTAGTTTCAGAGGGAGCATCAAAGCTTCGTACTCGGATATGTTGTTAGTGCATTGAAAATCTAGTTTGTAAGAATGGCTCTCTGAATACCTGGATTTTTTATTGTGCAACCAAACTCCTACTCCATCTCCCTCTTTGCTTACAACTCCATCGAAGTCCATGCTCCAGAACTTTGCTGGCAATTCTTCACTTATTACAATTTCCTTCCTTTTTGCCTCAGTGATTTCTTACCCTTCTTTCGGATCAAATGTATCTTATTCCAGCTGAGCAATTTGTTCTTCCATATCACCGTCATTATATAGGATGAAGGAATCTAGATCAGAGTGTGCAGAGTACAGAGGATAGTTATGTGGATTTTCTTGGTTGTTGACCATATATTTCATCAGTGTCTCTCTGTACAGTCTTCTCTATTGTCCGAATACTGGGATGGTGGCATATGACATATCCAACTACAAACTGCCTTTCAACTTGACCCCCAAGACCTGGACAACAACATACCATATTTCGGGGGAATGTCTGCGACCACAACATCCATAACAATGCTTTTTGCTGGAATCTGAACTGGAATCTGAACTAGGGTGATACATAAGTCTTTGATCAACTCGATACATCTAACTTTGCTGGAGTCAAAAGAGTGCAAATCCTTGTAGGATCTGGTGACCTCGAGTCCCAGTTTTTCCATCCCTGCTTTAGGCATCAGGTTGTGGAAAGCACCCGAATCTAACATAGCATTATGCAGAATTAGGTCATGTATATTAAGGCTGATGTAAAAAGGAGCGATAGCACCAGTGTCATTATGACCATCAACTTCAGGGCCAAACACGAGTTCAGGTTGATCATCGGTAAGATTTACCATGTATGAATGATTCATTGATCCAATGGTTAAGGCCTTTGTGCCTATATCAAGCTCAATGCTCAGCGCTTTGATCACCTGCGATCGATAAGCATTCTTACTCATCAACTCGGAAAGGGGAATGGGAATCTTCACTTTGGCTAATTCCCCTTCAAGGCTGAAAGGAGTAGGTGCTCTGATTTGGCTCAACAATTCTGATTTGTCCACCATAGTTTTCTGGGCAGAAGTACTTGGTCGATTGGTTGATGAAACATTGGTCCATGTTGATCTTTGTAAAATGGTAGGGTTTATTTTTTTTGGAGGTTCAGCATTACCTTTCTCAGGGATCTTCTTCGTAGAAGGCTCAGAGGTTTTCTCGGTTTCGACTATTTTCTTCGTTTCAGTTACCTTTTTTGGGAGATTTTCATCTATCTTTTTTCTTCACAGATTGTACTTCCTGTGTACCTCCATAATGGCATTTTCAAATGCCTATTGTTCTATCTCCTCATCTTCCTCATTTAACTCTGTTTGAGAAAGAAGGAAAAGTTCTTGCTCTTCCTGAGTAAGGAAGATGGCTTCGTCGTCATGAACGCCCGTGAGGTTTATATGCATGTCATCTAATTCTTCAATTGTCTCTTCACCTTCATTGGCATAATTTTCCTATAGGGGTGGTCTGATATGTTGATCAGGACCCCTCTATTCTCTTTGATCCCTAGGATCTCTCTGCCTGATTTGAGGAAGATTTCTTCTAAAGTTAGAATTCTGAATTTGTGGAGCAGGTTGGTTTTCTCTAGAAGGATTTATTTCGGCTATAGTAAGTCTCTCCATCATCCTTTCCATTGCTCTAGATAAGGAATCCAATTTGGCATCAGAAGAGGATGTGGAAGGTTCCTCTTTAAATGTGACTCTCCTTTCCGTCATCTTTCATGCCCTTCTAGATAACAGGTTGGCCTCTACACTTACTGCACTTTTCTGCATGTCCTCCAGAGTGGTAGATTTTCTTTCCCTTAATTGATACGAAATATCAGCGTCGAAACTGTCAGGTAATTTTATCAATGCCAAACCTTGTGGGGGTTTAATATTGGCTAGAATCGCATTGTAAAGATTTTTGAAGAGGGTGCAGTAGTCCTGTACTGTCTCTCCTTGATTCCTTCTGATGTTTTCATATTCTGACAAGATCTGGAGAGGATTTTTCTTTACCTCCCATCTATCTAGAAAACTTCTTTGAAACACTACAAGGTCGACCACTGAAGTAGCACATAAGCCTTTGTACCATTTCTTAACATCCACAGTCAGACTCTGCGCAAATAGTCTCATTTGAACATTAGCTTCATCCACTTCCTACAAGTCAAAATAGTCATTCATTTTATCAACGTGTTGTTGTGCGTTCAAGGGCGCAGTACCATCGAACTATGGAAATCTTGTTTGATAGTTCTGGGGCATAGTGTGTAGAGGTGTGGCCAACACCAAGGGAGCATATCTGGCCATCATGATAGGTGGAGGAGGCGAGACAACAACTCGGATGATACATGGGGAGGTGACAGAAGATGAGGAGGATGAAGGACTAGCAGGCACAGAGTGAGCGGGTTGAGGTTTTACAGAGGCTACAATGATAGATATGGCAGAAAGTTCGATTGACTGCTGGAAGTGGGCTTGGTGTAAAGCTTGATCAAGATTTGCTACCAAAATTTCTAGCTTGTCAGATTCTCCAAGGAATCTTTTATCACGGTCCACCCCAGGAGATAGTATTACGGGGGTCTAGGGTTGCAGGATGGTTTGATCTAAAATAGTTTCAGTCACAAAGCTATCAGATTTCGTTCTAAACAGGCTTTGTTCAAAAGTGGTGTCAAAGTCGAGATCCTAAAAGGCAACAAGTTTCTCTAGAAGAGAAGGGGACCTGTGAAGGGGACTATGACTCCCTGAACCTTCTGTAATGGTCTTCTTTCTGAGTAATTATTCTGGATTATCAGTTGCTAATGTAGGTTCTGGGTCTGGGTGGGATCGAGTATAAGCTCTTTTAGGAGCCATATTTTTTAATTTTTATATATTTTTATTTTTATGAATCCGAAATTACTATGTACAAGATTTTAACAACCTCTGAACATTATTTCTTTCTCAGATTTATAATTAGTTCAGAAACAAAGTTTTCTTCAAGGGAAAAGAAACCGTGCGGTCGAAAGTTTGTTCAGATTCTCCAGTATGGTCACCACTATGTTAATTCTCTGTAAACTCCCAGAGGTTGTCAGAGTAGAATAAATTTACCAGATGTAACTGTATCCAACCACTTTGAAATTGGAATCTAGCTCTGCCAGCTTCAGAGAGGGATCTCTCTGTATGATCTAGATATGTTTTATCTTTGAGATATTAGGCTAGTTAAATAAAATAAGATTGAATGGTTTGTTTTTGTTTTTGTTAAGTTGGCTGAAAAGGGTTTACGCATCCATTGGGCTATGGGGTATGTATTATAAAGATATAGATTTAAGCAGGAGCTAAAAGGTTCTTTTCACAGGGAAAGATAATGGATTCATTGGATTCTTTAGCAGTAAAGTGATGGATAGAAGAAAAGATGAGAATATCAATTAAAGCAAAGAAGCATTTAAGAATTTCTTCACTGTAATATCAGAAGATAAACATTAAGATCTTTCAAAGTCTAAAATAAGGTATACAAAGATAAATCCTGCATTATGCACTACTTTTAAAAGATTAGATTAGAAAATAATATGACAACTGAGCGAGAAAAACATTTAACATAGAAAATAAAACATCACCAATGAATAACACGCGAGAATCCTGTGAAACGTCCCTTTGTATTACTAGCTAGATCTCATGATAAAAAATTACATTCTTTATGGCATATAGGGCGTAAATATCAACCCATGGTACTTCAAAGTTTGAAGTATTTATAATCAAAAATTACATATGATCCTGTCATTAAAGATCAGGACGTGGCAAATTCTAAATTTAGCTAACTAACTCAACAAGATACAAAAATTCAGGAACTGTTGATGATGTGTTGAAATCTTCATGTTGATTTCTGGGGAAAACCATTGGTGAGTCCTCTGCACGACTTCGTCTGATTGGATTGTTGACTAGGCTTGGACACCTCATCTTCTACTTGATCAGATTGCATAGCTCTTCCCATCGAAGGTGACTGAGAATGATGACTTTGAGTAGTCTTTGGTATATTTCATCCATCTCTGTATACTTGGAAAAAGTTGGCTTGACGATGAAAATATACTAGATCTCATATTGTATGTTGATGTCTAACTGCAAAGCTTCTAAGAACACCTTGCCCATTATACTGCCATGTATTCCCGATAATTTCGAACTATCTTTAGCCACTATGGCTAGTTTCTTTTTATAATCAAGAAGGATCATTAACTTGTCATTTATGACCCTTAAGCCAGGGAGGCCTTTCTTCTGTAGAGCTTCAATTTTGCCAAAAAATATTTGCACTCCTATGTCCATAGTCTGGACCTTTTCCTCCAACTGTAGCATTAGTCCTCTTTTGGTCAGAACCCTCTTGACCTCGAGGATGGTTTCCGTCCTATCTTAAATCTTCAAATCCTCTAACTCTTCCCTGGTTTTTGAATTCAGGAATTTAATGATCTCAGTGGCTTCTGTGGGCATCTCTCCCAGTTCTCCTCTTATTTTCTCAATAGCCTGCTTACTTCTTTGCACCAGTTCATTTTTCTTGAACATGATTTGTACCATAGGCCATATTTCATTTATGGATTTGGAGATATCCATCCAGACAATTTCCTTGGCCTCAGCAAGTGTTTTGCCTGCCACTGTTTGCTTTTGAAGTTGCTGCAATTCCTGTTTGAGCTTGTCTGATATTTGTTTCTCCATGGACTAACTGGTTTGGTAAGAAGACTTGAGTTCCTAAAGGCTCTCAACCTCCTTTTTAAGTTTTCTAGTCTCTGTCTCTTGCAATTTCATCTCCTCCATGGATTTTTCCAGTTCTACTGTCTTTTCCAGAGCTGTCAGTGGAGTTGCTGAGGGAATTTCTGCTGAGGGGATTCCCGCTATAGATGTTGTGCTTACTCCTATGAGGGGAACTATGCTCAATGGAATGATTTCCATAGGCTTTGATTGTTCCTTCTCTTTCACTAACCTTTCCAGTTCTTCTTCCATCTCTTTCAACTGTGAATTCTGCTCCATGATCAACTTGAGCATCTCATCCTTTTCCCCTTCTGTCTCGGCTATCTCCTTTTCCCGTGCATCTTCCGTTGGTGGCAATTTCAACTATTTCCTCAGAGATGCTATATAGGAATTTTTCTTTTTTAACATCTCCTCGACTGCTTTCACATTTGAGAGGTCATACCTGATCTTGAGGACCAATTATTCCAACGTCTTAATTATGTTATCCTTTGCAAAGGATGATATATTTTCTAATTTTAGTTATGTCTGAACATTGCTCAGAGATACCTATAATTTAGTAGCCGTAGTAGAAGCATTTTCCAACGTGGATAAAACCATTTCTCCAGTTTGCCTGTGCAGATCCATTTGATCAGCAGGATGCACATCTCTAGTATGAAACTCAAACGTTTCTTTTTTGTAATCAGTGATTACTTTCGGGTCCGGCACATGTGCCTACAGAAAATCCATGTGCATTCTACCCTTCTCTGTATCGAATGCAGACAACAGTATGTGATGTGTTGTTGATGTTTGTTTCCAAAACTGAGCACAAGTACTATTGGTTAGTGTCTGGTTCTTCTTTTTGGTCAGGTCATACTTCTCAAAAACACTCAACTTTGGTCCTACTTTACTCGGCTGGTCAACTAGTGGATTATCTGTAGGCTTATTGGACGAAACTGTAGACATGATCTGCTTGTTTTTTGTGCTAAGGAGTGACTGATCATCTTTCATAGTTGTAGTGGATTCGATTTCCTTTTCACCAGTCATGTCAGATGTATGACTAGTTTTTAGCCTTTTGGTGTGTAATTGGAAATCTTCAGCTAAAACTTCGGTGATGGAAGGTGAAGTATCCTTCCTGGGTCTTTTCTCCTTGGGAACATGTGGTGTAGTTTTCTGTGAGATAGTGATCTAAGGGTCCTACTATTCTATCTCTACTAGAGTGTTTAGCTCCCATTCTGTTTTATTTGCAAACTTTTCTATCTTAGGCTTGGGTGTATGAACATATGGAACATTTTTATTCTTAACCCTCATCTAAGAAATTATCCCGCACGGATCATAGTGCCATATGAAACTAACATGAAACTTCATTTATTTCCAAAGTTTGTCTGCTTCCTCCCTGGCGCATCGACTATTACAAATGAAAGACCCTATTTGCCCTTTAATTCTAAGTTGTTGTTTCTTTTTCAGAGACACAAAATGTATGTCGTCTGAGTTAATCATTTGCCTTATGTACTCCAGGGAAAATATCCTCATGGGTAGATACTTGGGTAGTTTTTATGGAGCTAACTCGCATCCATATACTCTGCTCTCAGTGTGGTTTTGGTAAAGATACCAGTCTCCATTTTTTGCAAGGCCTGAGAGGTGTAAGATCCTCTGAATCTCCTCATTTATTCTTGGTTCAGGTCTACCACTAAGCATGTCACCACTGGGTGGTAAAACTTCTCGATAAACTGTTTGAAACTGAACTCTGTGGAATTTTTTCTGAGTAGCGAAGTCCAAGATGTTACCGCCTGCAACCTCTCATTCTTGTCCATTTTCTGCATTGAAAAAGAGAACCTGCCCACTTGAAAGAAAGTGAACATGTAGGCCAGTATTGAGGAATACTGGAACATGCCCTCTGTGGTGAAATTTGAAAGTTGCTTGTGAATACTATCTACCAGGAAAGTGTTGTAGTCGAATTGAGTGGTAGGTCTTTCTTCTGTGGAGAATATGGATAGAAAACCCAATATGGGTTCATCCACCCATTAGTCTAAAAAATAACCAAGCAGAGAACAAAGCGATGAAATGACTTGGTTTCCCTTCTCTGAGAATAGGGAGGAAGGATATGGGGGATTTGTCTTGGGGAAGTAAGCATCCTGTGGGAGGAAAAGCTCGAAAATCTAGGCTCTCTGAGGGAAAGATAGTTTTTGGTACAACTCTGTTATGACTTCAATATTAAAAGGGGAGGCAGATTCATTTCTGTGTATCTGCATCATTTGATCAATGGATTTTGGTGTGATGAAGAGAATAGTTTCTCTCGATAATGAGACTATGGTTCTCTGGTCGGGGAGGTAATGAGCCTGGCATTTGAGGGCAAATTCAGGGAAATGGTGGACCTGGGGGAAAAGATATAGAGGAAGTTTGGACTCCCAGAGCCCAATTTCATTGCTCTGATCTAAGAAGGTTTCTTTGAGCCATGACTGCAAATCCGCAAAGTCAAATTCACACCTTGTGTCTGTGATTAGATGATATTTGTCGGCCAATGGGATCCTATCAAGGTCGACAGGAGGCAGGATGAAAGGATTTTCCTCAACTTCTGATTTCTTGGATTTTTTCACCATCACTATGAAAGTACCTACAATTCAAACAAAACATTAGTGGGGATGACTGTGGTTTTGGACGGCTGACTGAATCGAAGAGAAGACAAGGAAAAATTCTCTAGTGAGAGGACAAAGTAAGCAATGGCTGAATGAAGTAGAAGGGTTAGTTTTGAGCAAATGGATACTCGTTGGGCACAGGAGACAGATCAAGGGGATAACAGATAAGTTAGCTTGTAATAAATGGCCAACGGGTCTTTTGGAGCGTGAGATGGCAGGTAAAAATGAATGACAAATATGACCGGGTGATGTGGAGGGTGTTGATTGGGAACTGACCATGGTGAAGGGACTTGTAATGGGTGAACAGGGGGAAAGGACTGACAGAGTTATGAGGCATGACCATTAGGTGAATAAGTGTAAAATGATGTCATGGGGCGACGGGGGTATGTTAGAAAATGGTAAGTGGTAAGTGGAAAAATGGTTTGTGGTAAGTGGTGGGAGTCTGGAGGAATGGATTCTTGCCACATTAGAGGAGGTGGCCCACCAGAAAACCATTCCATTCCAAAAAAATACCATCATCCATCCATCGGTGTACATGTTTCTCGATCGTAGATCTAAGCGCAATGTTTAACCAACATTCCAGAACCACCCCCCCCCCCCCCCCCCACCGCTAAAGGTAGAATGGTCAAGGGGGTCCAGAAAATCTTGTCAACCGTAGATGTGAGCGCCAACACCTCAACCATTCATCTATACATTGTCTTTAATCTGTCAACGCAAACTCATATTTTCTCTGAAAACTTAGTACAAGTGATTTATGTGGGTTTGCCGAAGCCTTCCCTATTTTTATCACCATGGGGGTTAGACATCCAACTTTCAAACATCAAAGATATGGTTCAACATCAGTCATCATGCATGTTTTATTGAGATAAAGAAAACTAACCTATGCTCTAACCTACTTACCTATGAATTTCAGCCCAGATTAAACTACTGGACTAAGAAATTACTCTATCCTAGGGTTATTTGACCAAGATTAGGCAGTTTGGTCAAATTTGTTCACTAGCTAACCTAATCTGCTTGGCTAAGATTAAACAGTTTAGCCAAGGTTATTCACTAATCCTATCACCATCAATTTAAAAGTACTTGGTCATGCTTAAACTGTATGGACCAAGTCATTGTTATTGCATGGGGCTTTATTCAATTTCTTTTATGCCCTCTTTTATTCTTTTTCTTTCTTTTCTTTATTTTCTTTTTCTTTTTCTTTTTCTTTTTTCTTTTTCTTTCTTCTTTTTCTTTCTTTTCTTTTTCTTTCTTTTTCTCTTTTTTCTTTTTCTCAAATTATTTACAGAATGGAAAATTATTTGGCAACCAAAGCATTAAAGGGATAACATTTCAGTCACCAGTTGATCCTATAAATTATAGGGTTATAACAAACCCTTAATCCATTAAATGGTAACCCCTAATCCATTAACCCTTAATCCATAGACCCCAAATCCCTAAATCACCTAATCCCTAAAGCCCATATCCACTTAACCCCCAAAAACTCAACAAAATTAATATTTAGGCACATTAGGAGTTAAATTGGAAGCCAAACTAGAAGCTAAACTAGAAGCTAAATAGGGAGCTAACTTAGGTGCTAACTAGGGTGTTAAATAGGGCACTAAACTAGGTGTTAATGGTGCCTATATTAGCGCCCACTTGTGTTTCTCAACACAAATAACACCATAAATAGCGCCCTCCCAATAAATAGCACAAAATTTAGCAAAAAAATGGAGAAAAATACATTAAAAAAGCCAATGGAAGCAAAAAAGGGAGCTAATCATAGGGATTTGTTGTAGTGGAACTATAAAACCCCATGGTGCATGTGGGTACTATGCCATGCTTGATGTGCCTGTCATGCCATGCTTTTTCATGTGCCTTTTGTACTTGCTGGCAGAATCTTGCAATAAAACGATCTTCCTCTAGTGCCATTAATTGTGATAATATTTCTTCTACTACATCGGTGTCTGTAAGTTCTATCATCGCAGCAATGCACAGACTTGGTATAATAAACTCTATAGGCATGACTGCTTCCTGTCCATACACTAAACTAAATGGTGTCTGACCTGTCAACTTCTTGCATGTATTTCTATAAGCCCATAGCATTGCAGGAATCCCAATCGTCCTATCCTACATTACATATCTTTGTCATTGCATTCTCCAGTATCTTATTGAAGGCTTCCAGAGTTCCATTTGCTTGAGGGTGATATGGTGTGCTTATTTGATGATGAATCTGGAACTTCTTTGTTGGTGCTACAATTGTCTTGTTCAAAAATTGAGTCCCATGAGCTCATAAGTACTTTAGGACACCCAAACCTTGTAACTATGTTCCCAATTAAGGGTCATGCAACTATCTCCACACTCCAATCTATAACCAGTTCTGCCTTTTCCCACCTATTCAAATAGACTGTTGCAGTGATTATGTACCTGGCTCTTGATCACCTCGTTGGTGGATTAATCATTCTGACAAAATCTACTACCCATTTGTCAAATGCATGTAGTGTGACTTATGGATTCAAAGGCATCTACTAGTATCATTGGCCTTTCATGTTCCACTACACAGTGTTGTAGTATCCCGTCTATGCCTAACTTCTATAGATTTCTTGTTATCAAGTGATAATCGGCTACTTTCACCACTAGTAGTTTCTTTTGGGCTACTGTCATGTTTGATGCAGCCATTCTTGTACTTAGAAATTGGACAATCTCTACAAAGTATTCATCCAACATTTGAACTGAAAATAAATGTGCATATGGTAAATTGTTATCTAGATTCCTTATGTCTTCCCCCGTTAGTATGCGCAACAGATGATCTGGTCGTACATTCATTTTTCTTGGCTTCACAATGACTTCAAATTCAT
>JZKD02S0216991.1:864091-875186 GCA_000966675.3 Picea glauca
TGGGACCCTAACAAGTAGTGTCTAAACTTCTACAAGTCATAAACCATTGCCAAGACTTCCATTTTTGTCATCGTGTAATTCTTCTCAGCAGTCAACAACTTCCTTCTAGAAAAGGCAATCAGATGGTCTAAGTCTCCCTCTCCTGGATGAGATAACATTGCATCGATGGCTATGGATGTGTTGATGGGTGAAAAATCGACCATCCGTCAACTGGAAAAGTGGAACTGGTCCAGGGTTGTCTAATAACCCAAGTCGTTTGGGATGAACCACCCTAACGGGTTTAGCGGCTCCGTTAGCCGATCTAAAGTCCTAAGAAAACAAACAAAAAAAAACCATTCTAAACTACTAATCTAACTAAAACTTACTATTAAACAAACTAACAAACTAATCTAATTATTCTATATATACAATCTACTAACTACTACTATTCTAACTCTAACTAATTAACTATCTAACTACTAACACAAATAAATCTTATTCACAAAATGTACAATATCTACAATTTACAGATTTAAGTAAAACCTGAAAAACTCATTTATATTCTTCCCTAAGATAGAGAAAGATATTTTTGTTGATTTTATAATTTTATGAACAGAAATAAAACAAAAACTAACTAAACTAAACAACTAATAGACTAATCCTAACTACACATCTAAACTACAAATATATCTAACTAAAATACTAATATTATACTAATGAAATAAATCACAAACTGACCTGGAGAAATGCTCCAGGTTTGTCCTGTGTATGATGGTCGTCCTAGCTGATCGGAGGGAGGAAACCTGCACCAAATTATCCAGGAGCTTCTCGTAAACGATAAGCTGCAATTCTCTTAAAGTATGATCACAAGACAAACAAAACATAAAAATAACAACAATCTTATAATTTATAAATCTTCATAGTTAGATAAACCTATATGTAAAGATCTATACATAATAGTTCAATTGATGAAGAAGTGAAATATGTCATTCATTAACTGAACAAAGTAATTGTTGTATTTTAGATTAATGAAAGAAATCAGACATGGATCACATTAATTAAATCATATCATTTTGCAAAAGACTATGATAGCTAAAGTAGTCACTAATCAAGTGCAAATTGATAAGCATAAACATGAAACAAAAGATTGATATTATGAAAGCGAAAGTTGTAGCAAAACATCAACTCCTGTCTCAGTTTGTATTATAAATCCATAGCCTGGTTCTCCCACAAGTGAGGATGATTCTTATTACAAAAAATAATAAGTATTTAAAGAGCTTCTACCGAGTAAAACATCACTGTAGAAGTTATCAAACTGTTTACAGAAAATCTGGGAAGATATCCCAAGCTTAACTAAACTAGGAACCTAAAATAAAACTAAAACACACAAATATCCCCTAGACTGTCCAGCATGTCCCATGCAATTTGAATTTACCTGAAAAGGGTCAAAAATGAACAAGTTAGAAGGGTATTTTATTAATAAAATGATAAAAGATTTAATTCTATAGACTAGCTACAGAATCTTGCGATTATGTAGCTGGTCTAAATAAGACACAGAATCAGCATTAAAATCAAATCAAATCTTTTAAAGAATTAAATTTAACTAACATCCAATAGCTATTTGAAAACGAATCATTCAAATTGAAATTGTTATACCATTCGAAATCAAACAGGATCAAGATCAATCAGATGACTACAGAGATACGTGTGCTCTGTTTCGTTTGTTACCACAAAGTCGGGTGATCAGAATCGTAATGAATAGTAATGAAATCATTTCATATCAACTGAAATCAATACAATAAAAACAAAACGCAAGCAATTGTTATGCTACCTTATAAATAGGTGACAGGATCAAATCCAAACAAGATCATTTCCACATCGACATAACTGTATTGACATAACAAACGATCCATGCCATGAGAGGATTAACTCAAACTGGCGCATAAATCAACTCAGATGAAATCATAAGAGGATCAATCAGTTGGTAACAAAGTTTGTAAGAATTATCCAATCGTTTGTTATTGCAAATTGGGGAAAAAAAAATCGATTGACCTTGATCAAAATCGTTCCTTTCAAATGAATTATAACCGGATTTGATAGAGATAACAAATATTGATCAATTCATTTTACAAATTAAAATCAAACAGAGCAGCTTTACGATGCGAATCCAACTCATGAAAATGATCGAACTAACTGAAGATTCACAACAATCCAATCGAGCGAATCGAACCACTGGAGCTTAGCATAGTCATCGTGTATCAAAACCGTTCCATGATTTGGGCGTGAATATCATTTGCATAGGCTTTAATGAGAGTATTGTTTTCATAAAAACAAAGTGGTATTTTTTTTTTTTTTTAATTGGAAAATATCATAGTTGTATTCCAGATTTATAGGATTTCATCATGACAATTCAAACTTGCGAAGTCGTTCCAAAATCACAGCATACAAACTAAATTAGAGCTGATATAACTATAACAAAATTATATCAAATCGAAACGTAATTGTGCTCTTAATTTAGCATAAAAAATAAAAAAAAAACTTCCTTTTCAGATTAGATGCAAACAAATCCAATCGAAAACAAACCATCAATTTCATTAACTCAATCAGACAAACGAACAAATCAAATCCAATCGAAAACCAATCAAATCCGATAAAAGTCTATCAGTGACTAAACTGGGTATGAGCAAATCATGTATCCAAATCGAAATTTCTTTTATTTTTAGCAAAGAAATAACCATATACAGGATGAACACATTATGACAGAACTATTTCAAAATATAAACAGAGTTATTCAAAAACCAAATTCAAATTATTATATTAATCCTGGTCATTCACAAAACTAAAACGATATCAAAATTCATACCTATATGACAAGCAGACGGATTGATCATGACAATTTGGAGTTGACAACGGCTGTAGCCAATTCAACATTCTTGAAAATGATGGAACCAGTGGTCCTTTGCTTCCTATCAGTTGCTTGAATTTTGTCTCTTTGGCTGGTCAACACTGCAACTTGATTTTTCAATGATTGGATTTTTGATTGAAGCAGAGGAACATCTATATAGTATCGTTCCAACCACAAATCACATTGGTCACAGGACGGTTGTGTGGGCTTCGAAAGTGCAGGTGAGGGTTTGGTTATATTGTCGAGGGTTTCGTTAGATAGTTTGATCCCAGGGTAGTTAGGATTATTCCTTAGGCAAGGGGGAAGATTAGAGACGAAATCATAAGGTGGCTCGGGGCACAAACCCTGTGAGTAAGGGTATTCACTGGCTAGGAAGTGTTCTATGTCAGAGTCTGAATCCTCACTAAGGACTATGGGCTTTTGCTCAACAGTGGGTTTAGGTTTATTCCTAGCCATTCTCTAAATAAGTCGAGCGTTCTTTTTACCCTTGGCATCAACAGTAGGGTTTGCCTTGGCCTTTTTGTTTGCAGGATCTTTTATAGCCTCAGCCTTCTCTGCTATAACGTCGGGTAGGAAAATATTGAGGGCGACCGAGGGTTTAGGAGAAGGAAGTAGGACATGGAAGGGCACGGGTGGTTCGACCTTGGTTTCATTAACCACAGGCTTTGTCAATCTGGACAGGGTCTGTATCATCAAAACCATTTCGAGCGATAAAAGATCGCTAGCTATCACCGTGGAGACTTAAGTGATGAACAATGATAAGTCTTATTAATCCATGGTGGAACAGGCTACTGTCAGCCTTCTCCCTTTTAAACCTTTTCAACATTTTATATAGGCTACGCTGGAAGTAAAAGGGCATATTCAACGGGTATCCCATAAAATTCATTAACAAATGTAGGTGGTAGAGAAAAACAAGTCCATCTCGACCTTCATAGGTCACGAATTGTTTGACCACCATTAAAATATCATGCCATCGTGGTTTAAGCACAGAGATGGGCATACCTCTGTCACAAGATGTGACTTTGCGTGAGAGGAATAGTAGTGGCCATGGAACCTCTTTGACCTTAGAATTTTTGAACCAACGCTGTCTCGAGGATGGTAACCCTGTAGCAGAACTAATAAACTCCTCATTGATTTTTAACTGGATGTCACCCACCTTGGCTCTATAGCCATCAAAAGTCAGGGTGAACTGTTGTGCAACAAATAAATTAAAACCCTCGAATCATTGTACAAAGGTGAGCCAACCGTTATCCTCCAAGTCTTTCCGGGCATTGTCGAATAGTAGCAAGGCTTGGCTACCATTCCGCTCGATTCGCACCACTGGTGCCATGGAGCCGAGCACACGGTAAGTCCAGGGTTTGGATCATAGCACACACAGGAGCAGAGTGCACGACGGGTTACCCGAGCTAACAGAGGTGAAATAGGGATAAGGGATAGACATTAATGTCATCGTGTGAAGGTGGTGGAGCTTATCTCTGCCATGCATAATAGTTATTGCCAAGGTACAACCATCGGCTTCTAGTTGTTCTACCCATTATAGTATAGTTCAACAATCATGTCACTTGGCTGACCAATGAAACCAATGATAAGTGTATAAACCAACACGCGCAATCAATGTTATGCCATAGATTTAAAACCAATCATACAAATTGAAATCAATACCAAGTGTTTTAACTATGTGACATACAATGTATCAATTCATATAAAGAGTTTAAGCGAGGTACCAATGCGTTTTGAAACTAGGTATCATGTCAAACAAAATATGTCAAGGTTTAACCATAATACCTATATAACTTATGAAACCAATGTGCAAATTAGTTTGATCAAATAACATGTAAATCCAAATGCCAATGCATTACAAACTCAATGAAACCAAGTCACACAATCAATCCAAGAATGTCCCAAGAGTACAGATCAAAAGGTTTTGCCAGCTGCATAACGATAAGTGAAATGTAAGCACAATGGGCATATCGACAAGAAGGATATGACAGTTCACATCATGATTTTAATGCGACTACGAAAGACCAAATTTTCACGCTTACAGTCGTGAAAACAAAAACGAAGGTAAACGTGCAAATGTCACAAAAATAAAAGTGTCGTTTATTTGAAAATTGCGACGAAAATTGGTGTTTGCAAAACATTGGTGTAGGTAGCTTATAAGACAGTGGAAAAATGAGGATTGGCTGCCAATAGGATGGTGCATCTACATGAACACAAAAATATTTCTTTCAATCTGAGAACACCAGAATGGGTGCAGTTACTAACTTCTACTTCAGTGTGTCCAAACCTTGCTGACAATATTCATTCCACTGTAACTTAGTTTCTTTCTTCAACAATTTTTCCATCAGATCTATAATCTATGCATATCCTTTAATAAACTTCTTGTAATATCATGTATGACCCAAGGTTGTTCTCAATTGTCTTACTGATTCATGTGGTGGCAAATTGACAATCACAACTATTCTTCTAAGATCAACCAACAAACCTTGCTTGCATACAACATAACCCAACAAAATCCCCAAAAGTGCATAGAAAATGCACTTCTTGATCAATCAGCCACAGGGTTTCTATATGATCTTTTAGTAAGATAAACACAATCCAGTCATCCAAATACACTTCAAGAAACTTATAAATAAATTCATTAAAGGTTGCAACAACTACTCTAGAAATCACAATAGGTGCATTCTTTAACCCAAATGGAATCATTGTGTACTAGTTGCTTTCACATTCTTTCGCAAATGTCATCTTGTGTCTATCTTTTGGCACAATCTTGATATGATGATATTATAAAAATCCATCAGTGAACGAGTAGGCCTCCTACCCTCCTACATTCTCCACTAATTCATCTGTAAAGGGGGCCTGAAATCGATCATGTAAACAAGCATCATTCAGTTTCCTTAAGTTGACACAAATTCTAATACCCCTTGTTTTCTTATCTTGAAAAACCATAGGGCTTATCCATTTAGACTCTACGACGGGCTTAATAATACCAGCCTATAACATTCTTTCAAGCTCTACTTTCATTTTTTCACTGTGCTTCGGATTCAATCTATAAGCTCGTTGTCTGACTGACTTAGCGTATGGTTTTAACGATATCTTCATTTCTCCAAGTTCCCCAACAATCCCCTTCATCTTTGAAAAATTAGTCGGGAATAGATAATGATAATTACATAGAAAATTGACAATATTTTCAACAGTCTCATTGTTCCAATAGTGACCAATATTTACGAACTTAGGTTTCTCTACCATGCCAATATTCACTTTGTGCAGTCTTGGTGGCTTCACATATGCATCGGATTCGAGTTCTGGACATTCTACTGTGCACTCCCCTTCAATCTCTAGTACTTGTACATTTATTGGATCTTCTTCATCTTGGTCTTCTTTAGTAATATTGTAACATTCAAGTAACTCACGAAATGTCGCATATGCTTTGTGTGCACTACATGCTAGTGTTATTTCTAACTGGTCTTCTTCCATAAAATTCTTACATTGGATGACTTGCAGAACTACATCTATTAAAGGTGACTCATCTTCAAAACTAACTGTTACCTTGAAATTATGGTTGAGCTCTTCCCAATTTGGTGTCCCTCTATGCACTTCCAGTTCTAGATACCAGTTCTTGGGAATTGTATCAAGTGTATGTATAAATTTGTGTGTCCATTCCTACTTGGGCACTTGATTCCAAGTCATAATGCATTATGTCATATGATTCGTCGGACTACTCAACTATGTATACTTCTGTGTAGTTTCTTCACTTTCTATTCCAAATCTGATATGCATCATCCTTTTACAGTGGTGACAATCTCATATTCCCTCCTTGTGTGTTTCCCACCACCTTGTTGTGGTTGCTCTAAGTGCAACATCCAATTCTAACAACCTTTGTTATTCAGGTATCTACAACTCAAATTATTTTAAAAAGGAACTTACATCCATTAGTCCATCAAACCTTGGTGCATCACATACCTCTATTTTGATCCAATGTAAAAAGCGAGTAATGCGAGAACATCTTCTTGTTGACACTTTGTGCAACCTATGATGCCAATGTTCAAGTCCTTCCTCTGAATCTTATGCAGAAGAGATAATGCTTCTCCAACTAAGCATACCATTGACAATAGGATTGACATAATCATCCATGCACATGGTCATATTATATAGGTTGTCTATTTCTTTTCTGATAGGTTCTACATATCGTCTTTCTTCTGTAGGATCTAACGGTGCAGTGACCTTCAAGTATCCCACTTCAAAAATCATTTCCCTCTCCTTCAAGTTAATTATCATTTGATTTTAAAAGTCCCAATCCAGTCCAATCAAATTTGGATATGACTAATTTTTATCCATGATCTCAATGACCTCAAAGTCGTCTACATTGTGTACTCCATTTGTGTTAACATTTACTCCCAACAGTCTTCCAATCGGCACTATCTTATGTTGGTTTTCCAACTGCAACTGAACGAGTGACCAAATTGACTTAGGATTCCCCATAATTTACAATGTATTCTTAGGAAGAACATTCACATCAGATCCTAAGTCTAAAATGATTTTTTCCATTTCGTAATCTCCTATCTACGCAAACAGTCTGAATTCTCTATTTGTCCTCTTCTTGTGCAATACTTTGTTCACTGCTCTTTGTGTAGCTGGTACTTTTCTATCTTGTGTACATTGATCGATCATTCCACGCATCCTATCCAACGTTGTTTCATGCTTCATCAACTCTAAACAACTCTTTAGAAAATATTTCAAAGTTCTTACCTTCTCGGTTGATCTTTCTAGAATGGTGTGATCATATACCGAAGGCCTATTGTATACTAGTGGCATAGTTGCCATTGATGTTTTTCCAGTCTGGTCCTAGTATCTCCTTTCTGGATTGCTAATATGTCTCTTTCTCTTTATCTGGATCAAATGTTGGCATAGGCTCATTTTCTTTCCTTATCCATTGCTCGATATTTCCCTTTCCCTTTTCTTTCGCATCTTCCCATGTTCTATCTCCTCCATGCATAATTGTTGCTATTATGGGTTGATCATCACGTTATTATGTAATTATCATCTCTGTGTTCTGGTTCTAGTTCTGGTTCCCTCTTGCCTTCCATTTTGCTATCATTTGAGGACAATATTCTATGCATGGTCCAATTCTTTGCAGTACGTGCATGTCGTGCAAGGATTTATACAATCCCTCACTAAATGTCCTAGTTGACTATAGTTATAACAAATGATTGGTTATATTCCTCCTCTACCAAATACTCCTAGTCCCCATCCTTGGCCGAATCCTCCTCATCCACCCTGGTTAAAGCCTCTCGAAATATTGTACTGTAGGACTCCTTCTAATGCGGTATTTTCTTCTTGGATTATGTATGCATCTGAAGTGCATTCTCTCATTAAGTCAAATGCATGATAGTCTTTCTCATCGTGTCCTACACACATGTAGAAATTAAAAAACAAATTCCTAGGTGTACTCTGGTAATTTTTCAATAATGGACAAGTAGTTGTATGATGTCCCCATGTCTTGCGTATTTCACAATACCCTACTCCTCCTGCCAATGGGTTCAGTGCTCATGTTTCTATATACTACGCAAATGTTGGGAACTCATCTTTACGATGACCTTCTGTCTTAGGTTATAAACTAGACTTGTTCATGCTTTTCTTCCCCCTTTGTAATCTCTTGCAACTAGATGTTCAATGTTCTTAGTTGTGCCTGGAATTGCACCATCCATGTGTTTCTTTCTCCTACAAGGGATGATTATAATTTCATCGTGACTTCTAAAGTTTTTGGTTGTGATGTGACTTTTTGTTATGTCAAAGGACAATGAATGTTCAGAAACAAACCTGCAATAAACCATTCTCTATGTTGTTCATCAGGAATCTAGAATGTCAACCTACCCATCACATCCTTAAATATTTGATCAAAATCCCAAAATGACTGATTCTGTACTTGCTTAATTTCTTTTATCTCTGTGATATACTATGACTCAAATTTTGGCTTCCAAAATTCCTTTAATAAAGCTTGTCTAATCTTTGCTAATGTCCTCAGTTGACTTGCTAGTGTAGTAGTTTGGTATTTCATATACCATATTAGTGCGCAATTTCTGTACATCGTTGCTAACTGTGCAATCTTCGTTGCCTTGTCCTAAAAATTCTTCGCAATCCATATCATTTCACATACAAACAGATGTTGCTTTGGTTCCTCCGACCCCACTCCATCAAATTTGGGCACCCTCAATGTATTGTCTATTCCTACCATTGTATTCTGCATAGTATTTACCTTTGGTGATGTTGACAAATTATGGTTCGTTGCACTACTTCCATTATTCTGACTATTGTTTTGACCTCCTCCACTAACTACATTTTCTCTTGATGAAGTTTCGATTTCTTATTTAGGTCTTGGTGACGCACATGGGGTCATGGGTTTGATGCAAATTCTGATCTGAGATGGAATTCCTTCTTCTATTGGACTGCACTGAGGATCCTTTTCTTTCTATTTCCTTTCTCTATATGGTGTGATCTGGAGCACTACGTTGGGTTATCTTTTCTCAAACACATTGTGTTTCTCTTCTCTCTCAGCCACAGTCTCCCTCTTATTATACCTAAACCTTTTCCCAGAGCACAATACTCCAATCTCTCCATCTGAATCACTGTCTTCCTCCCTCAACATCCTTAGTCCATCTGTTACTTAGTCATCCTTTCACTAATTTATTCCACTCTCAGATTCCATTTTCATAACATTCTTGTTGCACAATAAGATATTTATCCAAGTAGACAATGCGTTCAAAAATATTCCACTTGGACCCTTGAAAAACTCCCTTATGGCAACACTATAAGACTAGGTACAATCTATTGCAAAATCTATAATGTAACCCCCTAGTATACTATTCAACCAAAAATCAAATGCGCGAGAAACTTTATTACTTATTGTATTCAACTGTCTAATCAATTCAGGGGTCTAGTTTCTCAGAGCCTCAAATCATAACCTTCCAATATTCTCCACTAGACTTTCTAACCATTTAGTCAAAATTATCGAAAACTCACCAAAGCATATTTCATGCAGATCTGTAAATACATACCTTTGCAACCATTTTTCTTCATTGAGTCATGGGTTCCTATTGTTAGTGTTAGAAGTCACTCCTGGATTACTACAGGAGCAGAGCCCAACGCCCATCAGTTTATGTCACGAATAAGTTTAATGGGTGATCAAATGGGTAGAGACCCAGGAAGGTATCACTCTAACTCAGGGACCAGGCCTGGTATGTAAAGAAAAAAGGAGGTATTGATCTAACTTCCATCAGTGAGTTGATTTTAAAATGAGCAAGTGGAAGACTTGGTGAGGTGAGTGAGCAAGACTGCTTCAGGCATCAGGCCTTTCAGCAACTTGAGGAAGAAAAACTCAGAATACAAGATCCTCTTGGTTCTAAGTTTCGGGGAACTGAAGGGTGACTTGACTGGATCCTCCAATTCCAAATCATTCAGTGTTGAGAAAATACAAGAACTGATTAGAGACAATGCAACTATTACAGTGATCCAACCTACATCATCCTATAACAGCGCAACTCGACTGGATCCTCCTATTTCGAGTTATTCTAACATAGTGTAAACAAAGAGATGGTGACAAGATGACATTCATAAGGCAAGAAGTCTCAAGTGCCAATACATAACCAGTGAAACCAGTGCTTCATTAAAACTTTACAATCGGTAGCCTAGCTCAACCATCGATATATTACAAAATGGATAAAATGCCTACATATATTCAAAACAAAACAATAACAGTGAAAACGAGACACTGCATTAAAAACATTGTGTCTGCATGTCTTGTGGCAGTCTGCGCATGCAAACTCTGGACGATCGTGCACTTATGACAGATGTAATCAGACTCCTGACTATCCTGTAGATGAATCAACATGCTTTTAATCCTTTGCCGGACTTTCCATGTATGGTGGAGATGATCTCTAACCACCTCCAACAGCTTCAATAACTTCTTTCTTGGGATCAGGAACAATCTGGGTCAACTTTTCCCTCTGGGACATGGAGGTCTTCTCATGGTGCCACCTGGATCAGTTGAATGGTCTAATGGATAGGTCGTGGAGGATCTGGCATGCTTGGTGTGGAAAGGGGAAAGGGAGTGATCATGGAAACAACAAGGGTGAGACACATGGCAAGAAGAAGGAGCGAGGGTGATGGAATATAATGGTAATGGGGAACACATTATTTATGGGAGGCTAATGT
>JZKD02S0216991.1:901362-911404 GCA_000966675.3 Picea glauca
AGAGTGAAAGACTCGCTAGAATGGTGGCAGCTTATCTCTGAGAAGAGATGTGACGGCTACTCGCATTCGCAAGAAGATGGTTACAATAAGGCTTTGGAGGCCTTTTTACAATAATCGGGAATGCCAAAAGTCCTAGACATCCAAAAACCTAACCCTAGGAGATGAAGCGCTAAAAGTCATGTGGGCCCTGTTTGGGTAAGTGAGTACATCAACTTCCCGAGGTCGTAACTTTTGCATACGATCTCCGTTTTAGGCGTGTGATAGCTTGTTGGAAAGGTATTTTCGAGGAGATTCATTTTGGGGGCTCAATCATGCCTTTGGATATCATTGAGAACCTATATCTTGAAAAACATTCATTTAGGCCCTCAAAATGGCCCCAGAAGTTAAAACCTGCTAAAAATAGTAAATTGCCAAAATTGCCAGAAAACTGTTTTGAGCCAGTCGGAAAAGGTGGGTGGCCACCGATATCCACCTGGATCACCTGGACCTATGAAGATATCAAAACTTATGACACTTCTGTCATTGAGCATAAAATCCCGTTGAAAAAAGAGGTAAAGCCATTTAGGCAGAAGCTAAGACAGATCAATCCTATGTTGCTGCCTATCATGGAAAGAGAAGTGAAGAAGCTGCTACATGCCCAAATCATTGTGCCATTGAGATATTCAGAGTGGGTGGCCAACTTGGTCCTTGTAAGGAAGAAGGATGGAGAAATTAGACTTTGTGTAGATTTTAGAAACCTGAACAGAAGCTCAGGAAAGGACAATTACCCCTTACCAAAGATGGAACATATATTGCAGAGGGTAACAAGAGCATCCAGGATTTCCATGATTGATGGCTTCTCTAGATACAATCAAATCTCTGTTATGCCTGAGGACAGGGAAAAGATGGAATTTACCACTCCATGGGGCACATTCATGTATGCTAAAATGCCTTTTGGAATGATGAATGCAGGGGAAACGTTTCAACGAGCCATGGACATAGCTTTCATTGGGGAAAAGGATAAGTTTGTGGTCATCTATCTGGATGACATAACAGTCTTTTCCAAATTTGATAAAGAACACTGTTGTCATCTCAGGAAAGCTTTTCTGAAATGCAGGAGTTTTGGCCTTTCATTGAATCCAAAAAAATCTCTGTTTGCCATGAAGGAGGGACAGTTACTGGGCCACATAGTATCAGTAGAAGGAGTCAAAATTGATCCTAGCAGAGTTGAAGAAATCCAAGCATTGGCAATCCCAAGGTCCAGGAAAGAAGTGCAGTCTTTCCTTGGTAAGATTAATTTTCTAAGGAGGTTTGTTTCTAACTTTACTAAGGTGGTAAAGCTTATAACAACCATGTTAAGAAAGGAAAATGAAGTGAGGTGGACCTCTGAATCTTGAAATTCCTTTGAGAAGATAAAGAAGTACTTGGCAGAAGCTCCTGTGCTTATCAATCCCGATTACTGAAAGGATTTCCTTATTTTCTCCTTTGCTCATCTGACATAGTGGCTGCTATTTTATTACAGATAAACGAGGCTGGGCTAGAGCAACCTATTGCCTATTTTAGCAGAGCCCTAAGGGATGCCAAGGTCAGGTACGACATTATGGAGAAGTAGGCCTATGCTCTGGTAAAGGCTCTCAAAGCCTGTAGAACCTATGTCCTGCAGTCGAAAATCATTACCTATGTCCCCTCAGCCACTGTTAAGGACATTCTTATTCAGCCTGATATAGACGGGAGGAGGAGTAAGTGGATAGCCAAGATCCTTAAGTTTGACTTGGAAATAAGACCTACCAAATTAATCAAAGGTCAAGGTTTAGCCAAGCTGTTGGCTGAAGCAAATTACCAAGATTTGGGGGTAGGTTTCATCAATGAATGCTCAGGAAATCAGCAGGATCAACTGTATGATGTGGATCCTCAAGCAGAACCCCCATTGGATCGATGTCCTTGGTATAAGGATGTCATATATTTTTTGCAAGAGTTGCGGCCTCCAGATGGCCTGCAAAAAAACAAGGCAAGAGCTCTGAAGCTCAAAGTAGTCATATTCTGCCTTGTCAATCAATTTTTATATTGGAAAGACCCCCTGGGGGTGCTTTTGAAATGTATGAATCCACAAGAGGCTAACAGGATCATTTTTGAATTTCACAATTGCCTATGTGGAGGGCATCATTTCTAGAAGACCACAGCCTAAAAAATCCCCAGGGCTGGGTGCTACTGGCCCACCTTATTCACTTATGTCTGCAGAAAGGTCAGAGCCTACATCAAATGCCAAAGATTTTCAGGAAAGCAACAGCTTAAATCTCTGCCTTTAAATCCTGTAGTTGTTTTGGGACCTTTCTAGCAATGGGGCCTAGACTTTATTGGGGAAATCCACCCTGCTTCCAGTGGGCAACACAGATGGATCCTAACTGCCACAGATTTCTTTACTAAGTGGATAGAAGCTATTCCCACCAGGAGTGCTTCCCACAAGGTAATCATTGGATTCCTGGAAGACCTCATCACAAGATTCGACCGCCCAAACAAAATTGTCACTGATAACGTATCCTCTTTCAAGGCTGAGCCGTTAGCCAAGTTCTGTGAGCAATTCAGGATCAAACTGATTCACTCCACCCCATACTATCCCCAGGGCAATGGTTTAGCAGAGTCCTCCAACAAAAGCCTGATAAGGGTCATCAAAAGACTATTTGAGGACAACAAAGAGGCCTAGGATTCAAAGTTGAAATTCGCTCTATGGGCCGATTGAGTGACCACGAAGAGAGCTATAGGCATCTCCCCTTTCCAATTGGTTTATGGAGCAGAAGCTGTTTTCCCTTCTCAGCTAGCCATTCCTATAGCAAAGTTCTTCTAGGATTATCAAGAAGAGCTTGATGATATGATCAGAAGAATTCATCAACTGGTAGAGGTCCAACAGGCCAGAGAGCAGGTAATGAACATAATTCAGGACCATCAACAGAAGATCAAGTAGGCTTTTGACAAAAAGGCCAAGAAGGAAGAGTTTTAGATAGGAGACTTGGTGCTGAAATGGGATGCTCCTAAACAAGATAAGGGAAAACACGGTAAATTTGAAGCCCTATCGGTCGGGCCCTTCAAAATATCTGAAGTGTTTTCAAATAATGCCTACAGGTTGCGAGATTTGAAGGATCAAGAAGTTTTCAATGGCCCTGTGAATGGGCATTTTCTGAAAATATGTTTTTCTTGAGCCGCACATGGCTCATCTACGGTTGTATATATTGTTTTTATTTTATCTTTAAGTTTTAAATAATGACTCCATATCCCAACAACAAGGCACTGAAGCTACAAAAGAGTTCTTGGCAGCCCATAGGGGGTGTGCCATCCCCCATGGAGCCTAATGTTAGCACATAATCATGTAGGGGGTGCTCTCCTGAAAGAAGTGTCCCCTTGGGCAGAGAAAGAGATTCAGAAAACCCATTTTTCCAAAGTTTGGAGGGTGGGCGTGTCATTTTAATGAGCAGGCAGTTTCAGACGACCAATATCTACCCGCCCAGATCTACGGCTGAGGTTTTATTCCAGAGCCCCCTCGCCATTCTTCCTTTAACGAGGGGGGGGGGGGTCCGGAATTAGGTGCGCATCTCTCAAATGGTCGAGATCGAGACACCCAGATCAATGACGCTCAAGCGATTCTGGACCCCCTCTGCCATTCTGCCTTTAATAAGGGGGGGGGGTCTGGAATGGTGTGGTATTGACACGGGGCCCCCTTCCTATCATGTCACCTTCTCTACCACTTCCTCCCCTTCCATCTATTCTCTACTTTGGCCCCTCTTCATCCTTCGACATCTGTCCCACTCCCCTCTACATCAGCCTCCCATAAATAATGTGTTCCCCATTACCATTATATCCTGTCACCCTCGCTCCTTCTTCTTGCCATGTGTCTCACCCTTGTTGTTTCCATGATCACTCCCTTTCCCCTTTCCATGCCAAGCATGTCAGATCCTCCATGACCTATCCATTAGACCATTCAACTGATCTAGGTGGCACCATGAGAAGACCTCCACGTCCCAGAGGGCAGAGTTGACCTGGATTGTTCCTGATCCCAAGAAAGAAGTTATTGAAGTTGTTGGAGGTGGTTAGACATCATCTCCGCCATAAATGGAAAGTCCTGCAAAGGATTAAAAGTAGGTCGATTCATCTGCAGGACAGTCAAGAGTCTGATTGCATCTGTCATAAGTGCACGATCATCCAGAGTCTGCATGCGTAGACTACCAGAAGACACGCAGACGCAGTGTTTTTAATGCAACGTCTCGTTTTCATTGTTATTGTTTTGTTTTGAGTATATGTAGGTGTTTTCTCCATTTTGTAATCTATCGATGGTTGAGATAGGCTCCCGATTGTAAAGTTTTAATGAAGCACTGGTTGCACTAGTTATGTATTGGCACTTGAGACTTCTTGCCTTATGAATGTCAGATTCTTTCCATCTCTTTGTTTACACTATGTTAGAACAACTCGGAATTGGAGGATCCAGTCGAGTTGTGCTGTTATAGGATGATGTAGGTTGGATCACTGTAATAGTTGCATTGTCTCTAATCAGTTCTTGTATTTTCTCAACGCTGAATGATTTGGAATTGGAGGATCCAGTCAAGTCACTCTTCAGTTCCCCGAAACTTAGAACCAAGAGGATCTTGTATTCTGAGTTTTTCTTCCTCAAGTTGCTGAAAGGCCTGATGCTTGAAGCAGTCTTGCTCACTCACCTCACCAAGTCTTCCACCTGCTCATTTTACAATCAACTCACTGATGGAACTTAGATCAAGACCTCCTTTGTTCTTTACATACCAGGCCTGGTCCTTGAGTTAGAGTGATACCTTCCTGGGTCTCTACCCATTTGATCACCCATTAAACTTATTTGTGACATAAACTGATGGGTGTTGGGATCTTCTCCTGTAGCAATCCAGGAGTGACTTCTAACGCTAACAATAGGAACCCATGACTCAATAAAGAAAAATGGTTGCAAAGGTATGTATTTACAGATCTGCATGAAATATGCTTTGGTGAGTTTCCGATAATTTTGACTAAATGGTTAGAAAATCTAGTGGAGAATATTGGAAGGTTATGATTTGAGGCTCTAAGAAACTAGACCCCTGAATTGATTAGACAGTTGAATACAATAAGTAATAAAGTTTCTCGCGCATTTGATTTTTGGTTTAATAGTATACTAGGGGGTTACATTATAGATTTTGCAATAGATTGTACCTAGTCTTATAGTGTTGCCATAAGGGAGTTTTTCAAGGGTCCACGTGGAATATTTTTGAATGCATTGTCTACTTGGATAAATATCTTATTGTGCAACAAGAATGTTATGAAAATGGAATCTGAGAGTGGAATAAATTAGTGAAAGGATGACTAAGGAAAAGATGGACTAAAGATGTTGAGAGAGGAAGACAGTGATTCAGATGGAGAGATTGGAGTATTGTGCTCTGGGAAAAGGTTTAGGTATAATAAGAGGGAGACTATGGCTGAGAGAGAAGAGAAACACAATGTGTTTGAGAAAAGAGAACCCAACATAGTGCTCCAGATCACACCATATAGAGAAAGGAAATAGAAAGAAAAGGATCCTCAGTGTAGTCCAATAGAAGAAGGAATTCCATCTCAGATCGGAATTTGCATCAAACCCATGACCCCATGTGCATCACTAAGACCTAAAGAAGAAATCGAAACTTTGACAAGAGAAAATGTAGTTAGTGGAGGAGGTCAAAACAATAATCAGAATAATGGAAGTAGTGCAATGAACCATAATTTGTCAACATCACCAAAGGTAAATACTATGCAGAATACAATGGTAAGAATAGACAATATGTTGAGGATGCTCGAATTCGATGAAGTGGGGTTGGAGGACCCAAAGAAACATCTGTTTGTATGTGAAATGATATGGATTGCGAAGAATTTTTAGGATGAGGCAATGACGATTGCACAGTTAGCAACGATGTATAGAAATTGCGCACTGATATGGTATATGAAATACCAAACTACTACACTATCAAGACAACTGAGGACATTAGCAAAGATTAGAAAAGATTTATTAAAGGAATTTTGGAAGCCAAAATCTAAGTCGCAGTATATCACAAAGATAAAAGAAATTAAGCAAGTACAGAATCAGTCATTTTGGGATTTTGATCAAATATTTAAGGATGTGATGGGTAGGCTGAAATTCCAGATTCCTGATGAACAACATAGAGAATGGTTTATTGCAGGTTTGTTACCGAACATTCATTGTCCTTTGACACAACAAAAAGTCACATCACAACCAGAAGCTTTAGAAGTCACAATGAAATTATAATCATCCCTTGTAAGAGAAAGAAACACAAGGATGGTGCAAGTCCAGGCACAACTAAGAACATTGAACATCTAGTTGCAAGAGATTACAAAGGGGAAAGAAAAGCATGAGCAAGTCTGGTTTATAACCTAAGACAAAAGGTCATCGTAAAGATGAATTCCCAACATTTGCATAGTATATAGAAACATGAGCACCGAACCCATTGGTAGGAGGAGTAGGGTATTGTGAAATACGGAAGACATGGGGACATCATACAACTACTTGTCCATTATTGAAAAAGTACCAGAGTACACCTAGGAATTTGTTTTTTAATTTCTACATGTGTGTAGGACACGATGAGAAATACTGTCGTGCATTTGACTTAATGAGAGAATGCACTTCAGATGCATACATAATCCAAGAAGAAAATACCGCAGTAGAAGGAGTTCTGCAGTACAATATTTCGAGAGGCTTTAACCAGGGTGGATGAGGAGGATTCGGCCAAGGATGGGGACTAGGAGTATTTGGTAGAGGAGGAAGATGACTAATCATTTGTTATAACTGTAGTCAACTAGACCATTTAGTGAGGGATTGTATAAATCCTTGCACGACATGCATGTACTGCAAAGAATTGGACCATGCATAGAAGATTGTCCTCAAATGATAGAAAAATGGAAGGCAAGAGGGAACCAAAACTAGAACCAAAACATACAGATGATAATTACATAATAACGTGATGATCAACCCATAATAGCAACAATTATGCATAGAGGAGCTATAACATGGGAAGATGCGAAAGAAAAGGGAAAGAGAAATATCGAGCAATGGATAAGGAAAGAAAACGAGCCTATGCCAACATTTGATCCACATAAAGAGAAATAGACATATTAGAAATCTAGAAAGGAGATACTAGGACCAGATTGGAAAAACATCAATGTCAGCTATGCCACTAGTATACAATATGCCCTCAGTATATGATCACACCATTCTAGAAAGATCAACCGAGAATGTAAGAACTTTGAAATATTTTCTAAAGAGTTGTTTAGAGTTGATGAAGGATCAAACAATGTTGGATAGGATGCGTGGAATGATCGATCAATGTACACAAGATAGAAAAGTACCAACTACACAAAGAGCAGTGAACAAAGTATTGCACAAGAAGAGGACAAATAGAGAATTCAGACTATTTGCGTAGATAGGAGATTACGAAATGGACAAAATCATTTTAGACTTAGGATCTGATGTGAATGTTATTCCTAAGAAGATGTGGTAAATTATGGGGAATCCTAAGTCAATTTGGTCACTCGTTCAGTTGCGGTTGGAAAACCAACATAAGATAGTGCCGATTGGAAGACTGTTGGGAGTAAATGTTAACACAAATGGAGTACGCAATGTAGGCGACTTTGAGGTCATTGAGATCATGGATAAAAATTAGTCATATCCAACTTTGATCGGACTAGATTGGGACTTTGAAAATCAAATCATAATTAACTTGAAGGAGAGGGAAGTGATTTTTGAAGTGGGAGACTTGAAGGTCACTGCACCGTTAGATCCTACAGAAGAAAGATGATATGTAGAACCTCTCAGAAAAGAAATAGACAACCTATATAATATGACCATGTGCATGGATGATTATGTCAATCCTATTGTCGATGGTACACTTAGTTGGAGAAACATTATCTCTTGTGCATCAGATTCAGATAAAGGACTTGAACATTGGAATCATAGGTTGCACAAAGTGTCGACAATAAGATGTTCTCGCATTACTTGCTTTTTGCACTGGATCAAAATAGAGGTATGTGATGCACCAAGGTTTGATGGACTAATGGATGTAAGTTCCTTTTTAAAATAATTTGAGTTGTAGATACCTGAATAACAAAGGTTGTTAGAATTGGATGTTGCACTAAGAGCAACCCCAACAAGGTGGTGGGAAACACACAAGGAGGGAATATGAGATTGTCACCACTGTAAAAGGCTGATGCATATCAGATTTGGAATAGAAAGTGAAGAAACTACGCAGAAGTATACATAGTTGAGTAGTTCGATGAATCATATGACATAATGCATTATGAATTGGAATCAAGCGCCCAAGTAGGAATGGACACACAGATTTATACATACACTTGATATAATTCCCAAGAACTAGTATCTAGAACTGGAAGTGTGTAGAGGGACACCAAATTGGGAAGAGTTCACCCATAATTTCAAGGTAACAGTTAGTTTTGAAGCTGAGTCACCTTTAATAGATGTAGCTCTGCAAGTCATCCAAAGTAAGACTTTTATGGAAGAAGACCAGATAGAAATAACACTAGCATGTAGTGCACACAAAGTATATGCGACATTTCGTGAGTTACTCGAATGTTACAATATTACTAAAGAAGACCAAGATGAAGAAGATCCAAGAAATGTACAAGTACCAGAGATTGAAGGGGAGTGTGCAGTAGAATGTCCAGAACTCGAATCCGATGCATATGTGAAGCCACCAAGACTGCACAAAGTGAATATTGGCATGGTAGAGAAACCTAAGTTTGTGAATATTGGTCACTATTGGAACAATGAGACTGTTGAAAATATTGTCAATTTGCTATGTGAGTATCATTATCTATTCCCGACTAATTTTTCAAAGATGAAGGGGATTGTTGGGGAACTAGGAGAAATGAAGATATCGTTAAAACCATACGCTAAGTCAGTCAGACAACGAGCTTATAGATTGAATCTGAAGCATAGTGAAAAAATGAAAGTAGAGATTGAAAGAATGTTATAGGCTGGTATTATTAAGCCCATCATAGAGTTTGAATGGATAAGCCCTGTGGTTTTTCAAGATAAGAAAACAAGGGGTATTAGAATTTGTGTCAACTTAAGGAAATTGAATGATGCTTGTTTACATGATCCATTTTAGGCCCCCTTTATAGATGAATTAGTGGAGAATGTAGGAGGGTAGGAGGCCTACTTGTTCACTGATGGATTTTTATGATATCATCATATCAATATTGTGCCAAAAGATAGACAGAAGATGACATTTGCGAAAGAATGTGAAAGCTACCAGTACACAATGATTCCATTTGGGTTAAAGAATGCACCTATTGTGTTTTCTAGAGTAGTTGTTGCAGCCTTTAATGAATTTATTTATAAGTTTCTTTAAGTGTATTTGGATGACTGGATTGTGTTTATCTTACTAAAAGATCATATAGAAACCCTACGGCTGATTGATCAAGAAGTGCATTTTCTACACACTTTTGGGGATTTTGTTGGGTTATGTTGTATGCAAGCAAGGTTTGTTGGTTGATCTTGCAAGAATAGTTGTGATTGTCAATTTGCCACCACATGAATCAGTAATACAATTGAGAACAACGTTGGGTCATACATGATATTACAAGAAGTTTATTAAAGGATATGCATAGATTATAGCTCCGATGGAAAAATTGTTGAAGAAAGAAATTAAGTTACAGTAGAATGAAGATTGTCAGCAAGGTTTGGACACACTGAAGTAGAAGTTAGTAACTGCACCCATTCTGGTGTTCTCATATTGGAAGAAATATTTTTGTGTTCATGTAGATGCACCATCCATAGCCATCGATGCAATGTTATCTCATCCAGGAGAGGGAGACTTAGACCATCTGATTGCCTTTTCAAGCAGGAAGTTGTTGACTGCTGAGAAGAATTACACGATGACAAAAATGGAAGTCTTGGCAATGGTTTATGACTTGCAGAAGTTTAGACACTACTTGTCAGGGTCCCACTTTAATATGTATACAGACCACTATACTTTGAGATACCTAGTGAAAAAGCCAGTGTTTGGGAGGG
>JZKD02S0216991.1:913633-951888 GCA_000966675.3 Picea glauca
CAGAATGGAATGGTTTTCTGACGGGCCCCCTCCTCTAACGTGGTAGGAATTCATTGCTCCAAACTCCCACCACTTACCACAAACCATTTTTCCACTTACCACTTACCATTTTCTGACATACCCCCATCGCCCCATGACATCATTTTCCACTTATTCGCCTAATGGTCACACCTCATAACTCTGTCAATCCTTTCCCCTCATTCACCCATTACAAGTCCCTTCACCATGGTCAGTTCCCAATCAACACCCTCCACATCACCCGGTCGTATTTGTCATTCGTTTTTACTTGCCATCTCACGCTCCAAAAGACCCGTTGGCCATTTATTACAGGATAACTTATCCGTTAGCCTGTTGATCTATCTCCCACGTCCAAAGAGTATCCGTTTGCTCAAAACTAACCCTTTTACTTCATTCGTCCATTGCTTACTTTGTCCTTGCACCAGAGAATTTTTCCTTGTCTTCTCTCCGATTCAGTCAGCCGTCCAAAACCACAGTCATCCCCACTAATGTTTTATTTGAATTGTAGGTACTTTCACAGTGATGGCGCCGAAATCCAAGAAATCAGAAGCCGAGGAAAATCCTTTCCTCCTGCCTCCTATCGACCTTGATAGGATCCCATTGGCCGACAAATATCATCTAATCGCAGACACAAGGTGCGAATTTGACTTTGCGGATTTGCAATCATGGCTCAAAGACACCTTCTTAGATCAGAGCAATGAAATTGGGCTCTAGGAGTCCAACCTTCCTCTATATCTTTTCCCCCAGGTCCACCATTTCCCTGAATTTTCCCTCAAATGCTAGGCTCATTACCTCCCCGACCAGAGAACCATAGTCTCGTTATCGGGAGAAACTCTACTCTTCATCACACCAAAAGCCATTGATCAAATGATGCAAATACCCAGAAATGAATCTGCCTCCCCTTTTAATATTGAATTCATAACAAAGTTGTACAAAAAACTATCTTTCCCTTAGAGAGCCCAGATTTTCGAGCTTTTCCTCCCATAGGATGCTCAGCTCCCCCAAAAAAATCCCCTGTATCCTTCCTCCCTGTTCTCAGAGAAGGGAAACCAAGTCATTTCATCACTTTGTTCTCTGCTTGGTTATTTTTTAGACCAATGGGTGGATGAACCCATATTGGGTTTTCTATCCATATTCTCCACAGAAGAAAGACCTACTACTCAATTCGACTACAACACTTTCCTGGTAGATAGTATTCACGAGCAACTTTCAAATTTCACCACAGAGGGCATGTTCCAATATTCCTCAATACTGGCCTACATGTTCACTTTCTTTCAAGCGGATAGGTTCTCTTTTTCAATGCAGAAAATGGACAAGAACGGGAGGTTGTAGGCATTAACATCTTGGACTTCTCTACTCAGACAAAATTCCACAGAGTTCATTTTCAAACAGTTTATCGGGTAGTTTTACCACCCAGTGGTGACATGCTCAGTGGCAGACCTGAACCAAGAATAAATGACGAGATTCATAGGATCTTACACCTCTCAGACCTTGCAAAAACTGGAGACTGATATCTTTACCAAAACCACACCGAGATCAGAGTATATGGATGCGAGTTAGCTCCATAAAAACTGCCCAAGTATCTACACGTGAGGATATTTTCCCTAGAGTACATAAGGAAAATGACTAACTCAGATGACATACATTTTGTGTCTCTGAAAAAGAAACAACAACTTAGAATTAAAGGGAAAATAGGGTCTTTCATCTGTAATAGCCAATGCGCCAGGGAGGAAGCAGACAAACTTTTGAAAGAAATGAAGTTTCATGTTAGTTTCATATGGAACTATGATCCATGCAGGATAATTTCAGAGATGAGGCTTAGTAATAAAAATGTTCCATATGTTCATACACCCAAGCCTGAGATAGAAAAGTTCGCAAATCAAACAGAATGGGAGCCGAACACTCTATTAGAGATAGAATAGTAGGACCCTTCGATCACTATCTCACAGACAACTACAACACAGGTTCCCAAGGAGAAAAGACCCATGAAGGATACTTCACCTTCCATCATTGAAGTTTCAGCTGAAGATTTCCAATTACACACCAAAAGGCTAACAACCAGTCATACATCTAACACGACTGGTGAAAAGGAAATCCAATCCACTACAACTATGAAATATGATCAGTCACTCCTTAGCACGAACAAAAAGTAGATCATGTCTACAGTTTCATCCAAGAAGCCTACGGATAATCCACTAGTTGATCAGCCGAGTAAAGTAGGACCAAAGTTGAGTGTTTTTGAGAAGTATGACCTGATAAAAAACAAGAATCAGACACTGACCAATAGTACTTATGCTCATTTTTGGAAACAAACATCAACAACACATCATACACTATTGTCTGCATTCAATACAAAGAAGGGTAGAATGCACATGGATTTTCTACAGGCACATGTGCCGGACCTGAAAGTAATCACTGATTACAAAAGAGCAACGTTTGAGTTTCATATTAGAGATGTGCATCCTGCCGATCAAATGGATCTGCACAGGCAAACTGGAGAAATGGTTTTCTCCACGTTGGAAAATGCTTCTACTGTGGCTGCTAAATTACAGGTATCTCTGAGCAATGTTCAGACACAACTAAAATTAGAAAAGATATCATCCTTTGCAAAGGATAACATAATTAAGACATTGTAAGAATTGGTCCTCAATATCGGGTATGACCCCTCGAATGTAAAAGCAGTTGAGGAGATTTTAAAAAAGAAAAATTCCTATATAGCATCTCTGAGAAAATAGTTAAAATTGCCACCAACAGAAGATGCACAGGCAAAGGAGATAGCTGAGACAGAAGGGGAAAAGGATGAGATGCTCAAGTTGATCATGGAGCAAAATGCACATTTGAAAGAGATGGAAGCAAAAATGGAAAGGTTAGTGAAAGAGAAGGAACAATCAAAGCCTATGGAAGTCATTCCATTGAGCACAGTTCCCCTCACAGGAGTAAGCACAACATATGTAGCGGGAATCCCCTCAGCAGAAATTCCCTCAGCAACTCCACTGATAGCTCTAGAGAGGATAATAGAACTGGAAAAATACATGGAGGAGATGAACTTGCAAGAGATAGAGATTAGCAAACTTAAAAATGAGGTTGAGAACCTTCAGGAACTCAAGTCTTCTTACCAAACCAGTTATTCCATGGAGAAACAAACATCAGACAAGCTCAAATAGGAATTGCAGCAGCTTCAAAAGAAAACAGTGGCATGCAAAACACTTGCTGAGGCCAAGGAAAGTGTCTGGATGGATATCTCCAAATCCATAAATGAAATATGGCCTATGGTACAAATCATGTTCGAGCAAAATGAACTGGTGCAAAGAAGCAAGCAGGCTATCGAGAAAATAAGAGGAGAATTGGGAGAGATGCCCACATATGCCACTGAGATCATTAAATTCCTGAATTCAAAAACCAGGGAAGAGTTAGAGGATTTGAATATTTAAGATACGATGGAAACCATCCTCGAGGTCAAGAGGGTTCTGACCAAAAGAGGACTAATGCTACAGTTGGAGGAAAAGGTCTATACTATGGACATAGGAGGGCAAAGATTTTTCGGAAAAATTAAAATCTCTATAGAAGAAAGGCCTCCCTGGCTTAAGGGTCATAAATGACAAGTTAATGATCCTTCTTGATTATAAAAAGAAATTAGCCACAGTGGCTAAAGATAGTTCAAAATTATCGGGAATACATGGAAGTATAATGGGCAAGGCATTCTTAGAAGCTTTGCAATCAGACATCAGCATACAACACGAGATCTGGTATATTTTCATCGTCAAGCCAACTTTTGCCAAGTATATAGAGATGGATGAAATATACCGAAGACTACTCAAAGTCATCATTCCCAGTCACCTTCGATGGGAAGAGCTATGCAATCTGATCAAGTAGCAGATGAGGTGTCCAAGCCTAGTCAACAATCCAATCAGACGAAGTCGTGTAGAGGACTCACCAATGGTTTCCCCCAGAAATCAGCATGAAGATTTCAACACATCATCAACAGTTCCTGAATTTTTGTATCTTGTTGAGTTAGTTAGCTAAATTTAGAATTTTCCACGTCCTGATCTTTAATGACAGGATCGTATGTAATTTTTGATTATAAATAATTAAAACTTTGAAGTACCATGGGTTGATCTTTACGCCCTGTATGCCATTAAGACTGTAATCGTTTATCATGAGATCTAGTCAGTAATACAAAGGGACATTTCACAGGATTCTCGCGTGTTATTCATTGGTGATGTTTTCTTTTCTATGTTAAATGTTTTTCTCACTCAATTGTCATATTATTTTCTAATCTAATCTTTTAAAAGTAGCGCATAATGTAGGATTTATCTTTGTATACCCTGTTTCAGACTTTGAAAGATCTTAATGTTTATCTTCTGATATTACAGTGAAGAAATTCTTAAATGCTTCTTTACTTTAATTGATATTCTCATCTTTTCTGCTATCCATCACTTTACTGCTAAAGAATCCAATGAATCCATTATCTTTCCCTGTGAAAAGAACCTTTTAGCTCCTGCTTAAATCGATATCTTTATAATACATACACCATAGCCCAATGGATGCATAAACCCTTTTCATCCAACTTAACAAAAACAAAAACAAACCATTCAATCTTATTTTATTTAACTAGCCTAATATCTCAAAGATAAAACATATCTAGATCATACAGAGAGATCCCTCTCTGAAGCTGGCAGAGCTAGATTCCAATTTCAAAGTGGTTGGATACAGTTACATCTGGTAAATTTATTCTACTCTGACAACCTCTGGGAGTTTACAGAGAATTAACATAGTGGTGACCATACTGGAGAATCTGAACAAACTTTCGACCGCACGGTTTCTTTTCCCTTGAAGAAAACTTTGTTTCTGAACTAATTATAAATCTGAGAAAGAAATAATGTTCAGAGGTTGTTAAAATCTTGTACATAGTAATTTCGGATTCATAAAAATAAAAATATATAAAAATTAAAAAATATGGCTCCTAAAAGAGCTTATACTCGATCCCACCCAGACCCAGAACCTGCATTAGCAACTGATGATCCAGAACAATTACTTAGAAAGAAGACCATTACAGAAGGTTCAGGGAGTCATAGTCCCCTTCACAGGTCCCCTTCTCTTCTAGAGAAAATTGTTTCCCTTTAGGATCTCGACTTTGACACCACTTTTGAGCAAAGCCTGTTTAGAACGAAATATGATAGCTTTGTGACTGAAACTATTTTAGATCAAACCATCCTACAACCCTAGACCCCTGAAATACTATCTCCCAGGGTGGACCCTGATAAAAGATTCCTTGGAGAATCTGACAAGCTAGAAATTTTGGTAGCGAATCTCGATCAAGATTTACACCAAGCCCACTTCCAACAATCAGTTGAACTTTCTGCCATATCTATTGCTGTAGCCTTTGTAAAACCTCAACCTGCTCACTCTGTGCCTGCTAGTCCTTCATCCTCCTCATCTTTTGTCACCTCCCCATGTATCATCCAGGTTGTTGTCCCGCCTCCTCCACCTATCATGGCGGCTAGATATGCTCCCTTGGTGTTGGCTGCACCTCCACACGCTATGCCCCAAAACTATCAAACAAGACTTCCACAGTTCGATGGTACTGCACCCTTGAATGCACAACAACACGTTGATAAAATGAATGACTATTTTGACTTGTAGGAAGTGGATGAAGCTGACGTTCAAATGAGACTATTTGTGTAGAGTCTGACTGTGGACGTTAAGAAATGGTACAAAGGCTTTAGTGGTCGACCTTGTAGCGTTTCAAAGAAGTTTTCTAGACAGATGGGAGGTAAAGAAAAATCCTCTCCAGATCTTGTCAGAATACGAAAACATTAGAAGGAATCAAGGAGAGACAATACATGACTACTGCACTCGCTTCAACAATATTTACAATGTGATTCCATCCAATATTAAACCCCCACAAGGTTTGGCATTGATAAAATTCCTTGACGGTTTCGACGCTGATATGTCGTATCAATTAAGGGAAATAAACTCTACCACTCTGGAGGACATGTAGAAAAGTGCAGTAAGTGTAGAGGCCAACCTGTTATCTAGAAGGGCATGACAAAGGACGGAAAGGAGAATCACATTTAAAGAGGAACCTTCCACATCCTCTTCTGATGCCAAATTGGATTCCTTAGCTAGAGAAATGGAAAGGATGATGGAGAGACTTACTATAGCCAAAATAAATCCTCCTAGAGAAAACCAACCTGCTCCACAAATTCAGAATCCTAACTTCAGAAGAAATCCTCCTCAAATCAGGCAGAGAGATCCTAGGGATCAAAGAGAATAGAGGGGTCCTGATCAATAGATCAGACCACCTCTATAGGAAAATTATGCCAATGAAGGTGAAGAGACAATTGAAGAATTAGATGACATGCATGTAAACCTCATGGGCATTCATGACGACGAAGCCATCTTCCTTACTCAGGAAGAGCAAGAACTTTTCCTTCTTTCTCAAACAGAGTTAAATGAGGAAGCTAAGGAGATAGAACAATAGGCATTTGAAAATGACATTATGGAGGTACACAGGCAGTACAATCTGTGAAGAAAAAAGACAGATGAAAATCCCCCCAAAAAGGTAACCGAAACGAAGAAAATAGTCGAAACCCAGAAAACCTATGAGCCTTCTACCAAGAAGATCCCTGAGAAAGGTAATGCTGAACCTCCAACAAAAAGAAACCCTACCATTTTACAAAGATCAATGCAGACTGAGGTTTCATCAACCAATCGACCAAGTACTTCTGCCCAAAAAACTATGGTGGACAGATCAGAACTGCTGAGCCAAATCAGAGCACCTACTCCTTTCAGCCTTGAAGGGGAATTAGCCAAAGTGAAGATTCCCATTCCCCTTTCCGAGTTGATGAGTAAGAACGCTTACCGATCGCAGGTGATCAAAGTGCTAAGCATTGAGCCTGATATAGGCACAAAGGCTTTAACCATTGGATCAACGAATCATTTGGACATGGTAAATATTACCGATGATCAACCTGAACTCCTGTTTGGCCCTGAAGTTGATGGTCATAATGACACTGGTGTTGTCGCTCCTTTTTACATCATCCTTAATATACATGACCTGATTCTACATAATGCTATGTTAGATTCGGGTGCTTCCCACAACCTGATGCCTAAAACAGTGATGGAAAAAATGGGACTCGAGGTCACCAGATCCTACAAGGATTTGCACTCTTTTGACTCCATCAAAGTCAGATGTATCGGGTTGATCAAAGACTTATGTATCACCCTAGTTCAGATTCCAGCAAAAAGCATGGTTATGGATGTTGTGGTCGTGGACATTCCCCCGAAATATGGTATGTTGCTGTCCAGGTCTTGGCGGTCAAGTTGAAAGGCAATTTGTAGTTGGATATGTCATATGCCACCATCCCAGTATTCAAACAACAGAGAAGACTGTACAGAGAGACGTTGATGAAATATATGGTCAACAACCAAGAAAATCCACATAACTATCCTCTGTACTCTGCACACTCCAATCTAGATTCCTTCATCCTGTATAATGACGGTGATGTGGAAGAACAAATTGCTCAGATAGAATAAGATACATTTGATCCGAAAGAAGGGCAAGAAATCACTGAGGCAAAAAGGAAGGAAATTGTAATAAGTGAAGAATTGCCAGCAGAGTTCTGGAGCATGGACTTCGATGGAGTTGTAAGAAAAGAGGGAGCTGGACCAGGAGTTTGGTTGCACAATAACAAGTCTAGGTATTCAGAGAGCCATTCTTACAAACTGGATTTTCAATGCACTAACAACATATCTGAGTACGAAGCTTTGATGCTCGCTCTGAAACTACTAAAGAAGGTTGGTGCCAAGAAAATCATGGTAAGAGCCAATTCTAAATTAGTTATCAAACAAATTAAAGGTGAGTATACAACAAAACATCCCAGGCTTAGATCTTATAGGAATATTGTTTTGGATTCCCTTCAATGTTTCACAGAAATTGATTTGCAGGTGATGCCCAGGGGACAGAACATTTTAGCAGATGGGTTAGCTATGTCAGCAACTACAGGCAAGATACCTTTTGATTCCACTCATCCATACATGGTGGAGGTGAAGTGCAGACCATCTGTCTCGGACAACATCAGATACTGGCAGGTTTTTGGGAATGATGATCAAATTGAAGATTTTATACAATGTAAAAATGATTTCGAGTGTACAAACATAGACTTAGAAAATGATGTTGAAAATGTAAATAAATCTATTTTTGGAAATGATAGTGTAAATAAAATAGATTCAGAATAATTAGGTGAAGATGAGATAGATTCTGATGTTTTTCATTTAAAGAGTAATGTTTTACCTCGGGGTTTAGTTTCGTTAGAAGACTTATTTGATTTTAATGACGTAGCTAAAAAACCTAAAATTGAAGCCAGTGGTAAAGAGGTTGAAGACTATAACATAGGGACAAAAGAGACACCCAAGATCGTAAAAATTTCCAAATCTTTACCCCCTGAGCAGAAACTCAAATACATTGAACTTTTCAAGGAATATGTGGACGTGTTTGCTTGGGGTTATGAAGATTTAAAATCTTATGACACAAGCATCATACAACACATAATCCCGATAAAAGAAGATAAAAAAACCTTTCAGACAAAAACTTAGGAGAATCAATCCCAAGTTACTTCCCCTGATAGAAAAAGAAATAAAAAATATGTATGATGCTAAAATCATAGTTCCCTTACGATTTTCCAAATGGGTTTCAAATCTGGTCCCAACCTGAAAGAAAACTAGGGAAATTAGGCTTTGCATTGATTTCCTAAACCTAAACAAGGTTTCCCTAAAATACAACTACCCACTACCAAAAATGGACCACATATTACAAAAGGTAGTTGGATCCAACCGAATCTCCTTACTAGATGGTTTCTTAGGCTATAACCAGGTTCCCATTCACCCAGATGATCAAGAAAAAACAACCTTCACAACACCTTGGGGTACCTTCATGTACGTGAAAATGCCCTTCAGTTTGATGAATGATGGGGCCACTTTCCAAAGAGCGATAAACATTGATTTTGTGGAAGAACTTGGCATATTTATTGTCATTTATCTGGACGATGTAACTATTTATTCCCAATCCAATGAAGAGCACTTATGACATCTTAGACGAGTGTTTGAGAAATGTAGGAAATTTGGGATTTCTCTAAATCCTAAGAAAAGATTTTTTGGATTAGAGGAAGGTAAACTGTTGGGGCACATAATCTCTAAGGACGGAATTAAAATAGATCCCAATAGAATAGAAGCCATCCAGAAACTAGAACACCCAAGGAATATCAAAGAGTTACAATCTTTCATTGGCAAAATAAAATTTCTAAGAAGATTCATACCTAACCTGGCCGAGCTTCTCAGGAACATCACCAACATATTAAAAAAGGAAACAAAAATAAAATGGGACACAGAATCCAAGCAATCTTTTGAACAAGTTAAACATGCACTCACACAGGCTCCAGTCTTGATCAGTCCTGACTTCACTAAAGATTTTTACCTTTTCTCTTTCGCTTCTAAACATACCATTGCAACAGTATTACTACAGAAAAACAATGAAGGGTATGAACAATCCATATCCTTTTTCAGTAAATCCTTAAGAGATGCTGCTTTGAATTATAAAATAATGGAGAAACAAGCTTTTGCCCTGGTAAAAGCCATAAAATATTTTAGAGTATATGTTCTCCATTCTCACATAATTGCATACGTTCCAAATGCAGTAGTAAAGGACATTTTAACCCAGGACAATCCAGATGGCAGAAGAGGAAAATGGATCGCTATTATTCTAGAGTATGACATAGAGATTAAGCCTACTAAATTGATTAAAGGTCAAGGTCTAGCAAAGTTAATGGATGAATCTAATTTCCATTCTCTAGATATTAATTTCTTAGCTGCAGTAGATGAATAGGGAAAGCAAGTGACTCCAAGCATGAAAGAGGTATTTCTAAAATCTCCATGGTACACAGACCTGATATTTGTTTTGCATAACTTACAAGATCCCCCTGGTATGACCAAAACTAAAGCTAGGTTTTTGAAATTGAAAGCATTAAAATTTTTCATTCTAGAAGGCAATATTTATTGGAAGGATTATGGAGGTATTTTGTTGAATTATCTATTAAAATATGAAGCTGACAAAGTATTATAGGATTTTCATGCAGGAGACTGTGGTGGTCACTTGAGCTGGAAGACCACAGCTAATAAAATTCTTAGAGATAGGTTCTATTGGCCTACACTATTCACTGATGTGCATCAAAAAGTGACTTCGTGCCATAAATGTCAGGTGTTCGAGGGAAAAAAATATCTCCTCCCTTTTCCTCTGAAACCAATCTTTGTTGAAGCTCCTTTCCAACAATGGGGATTAGACTTTATCGGAGAAATACATCCTCCCTCTTTGGTCCAACACAAGTGAATTCTTACTGCTACGGACTATTTCACAAAATGGATTGAAGCTGTACCAAGTAGGCAAGCTACTGATTCTATCATTATTAAATTTCTAGAAAATAATATCTTGTCTCGCTTTGGGTGTCCAAGAAAAATCATAACTGACAATGCATCTTCTTTCCGATATAAGAAGCTCATAGATTTTTGTAACCAGTATCATATTGGTTTGGGACACTCCACAACTTATTACCCTCATGGAAATAGGCTGGCTGAGTCATCCATTAAAACCCTGATGAACATTATTAAGAAGACACTGGAAGAAAACAAAAAGTCATGGCATAACAAGCTGGTTTTCGCACTGTGGGATGACAGACTAACCACTAAGAGGTCAATTGGTATATCTCCATATCAGTTGGTCTATGGAACTGAAGCAATTTTTCCTACCTCCTTAGGGGTTCCCTTCATGAAACTGCTGCAAGAGATGCATGCTGAGCTGAACGACTCCCAAAGAAGGATAAACTAGATGATCCACTTGCAGCAGTTTAGAGAAGAAGTATACAACAAAACTCAGGTTGTCCAAGAGAGCATAAAAAATATCTTTGATAAAATAACTAAGGAAGATGACTTTGAGCTAGGTGATCTGGTTCTGAGGTGGGATGCTCGAAATGAAGATAAGGGGAAGCATGGAAAATTCAATAGTCTATGGAAGGGACCTTACATGATTTAAGCATTCAGAGGAAAAAATGCTTTTCTACTCAACAACAACTATGGGACCAATCTACCAGAAGGACCTATGAATGGCAGAATGCTGAAGCACTATTCACCTCCTTAGTAGGGACCTTTAGTCACACCTTTCCATTGTACAAATCATTTCATTTTTCTTACAAGTTTTTGAGTGAATAACTTTGATCAGATGGTTGAATCCCACCGAGAAGGACCCGAGCCATTGAACATTGTCGTCAAAACTTTCAAAAAATAAAACAAATCAAACAACAAAGGCAATTGTGGAGAAATTTTCCAGAACATCAGGAAGCATGATTCTTGGCACTTCACAAGGAGAGAACCATCCCCAGGTGGAGCCATAGTTATAACCCTATAATTTATAGGATCAACTGGTGATTGAAATGTTATCCCTTTAATGCTTTGGTTGCCAAATAATTTTCCATTCTGTAAATAATTTGAGAAAAAGAAAATGAGAAAAAGAAAGAAAAAGAAAAAAGAAAAAGAAAAAGAAAAAGAAAAGAAAGAAAAGAAAGAAAAGAAAGAAAAAGAATAAAAGAGGGCATAAAAGAAATTGAATAAAGCCCCATGCAATAACAATGACTTAGTCCATACAGTTTAAGCATGACCAAGTCCTTTAAAATTTATGTTGATAGGATTAGTGAATAATCTTGGCTAAACTGTTTAATCTTAGCCAAGCAGATTAGGTTAGCTAGTGAACAAATTTGACCAAACTTCCTAATCTTGGTCAAATAACCCCAAGATAGAGTAATTTCTTAGTCCAATAGTTTAATATAGGCTGAAAGTCATAGGTAAGTAGGTTAGAGGATAGGTTAGTTTTCTTTATCTCGATAAAACATGCATGATGATCGATGTTGAACCATATATTTGATGTTTGAAAGTTGGATGTCTAACCCCCATGGTGATAAAAACAGGGAAATCTTGGACAAACCCACATAAAGCACTTGTCCTAAGTTTTTGGAGAAAATATGAGTTTGTGCTGATAGATTAAAGACAATGCACAGATGAATGACTGAGGTGTTGGCGCTCACATATATAGTTGACAAGCTTTTCCAGACCCCCCCGACCGTTCTACCTTTAACGGGGGGGGGTCTGGAATCATGGATAACAAAGGTGCGCATTTGAACGGCTGAGGCGTTGACACCTAGATCCACGGTTGAGATTGAATTCCAGACCCCCCCGACCATTCTACCTTTAACGGTGGGGGGGGGTCCATAATGTTGGTTAAGCATTGTGATCATATCTACGGTCCAGTGACAGGCACATCGATGGACGAATGATGGTATTTTTTGGACCCCCCTGACTGGTCTACTTTTAATGGTGGGGGGTGTCCAGAATGGAATTATTTTTTGGTGGGCCCCCTCCTCTAACGTGGCAGGAATCCATTGCTCCATACTCCCATCACTTACCACAAACCATTTTGCCACTTACCACTTACCATTTTTTGACATACCCCCACCACCCCATGACATCATTTTCCACTTATTCTCCTAATGGTCATGCCTCATAACTCTATCAGTCTTTTCCCCCTATTCACTCATTACAAGTCCCTTCACCATGGTCAGTTCCCAATCAACACCCTCCACATCACCCGATCGTATTTTTCATTCGTTTTTACCTGCCATCTCACGCTCCAAAAGACCTGTTGGCCATTTATTACAAGCTAACTTATCCGTTAGCCTGCTAATCTGTCTCCCATGCCCAACGGGTATTTGTTTGCTCAAAACTAAACCTTCTCCTTCATTCACCCATTGCTTACTTTGTCCTTGCACCAGAGAATTTTTCCTTGTCTTCTCTCCGATTCAGTCAGCCATCCAAAACCATAGTCATCCCCACTAATGTTTTGTTTGAATTGTAGGTACTTTCATAGTGATGGAGCCAAAATCCAAGAAAGAAAAATCTAAGGAAAATCCTTTCCTCCCACCTCCTGTTGACCTCGACAGGATCCCATTGGCCGACAAAGATCATCTAATCACAAACACAAGGTGCAAATTTGACTTTGCGGATTTGCAGTCGTGGCTCAAAGACACCTTAGATCAGAGCGATGAAATTGGGCTCTGGGAGTCCAACCTTCCTCTATATCTTTTCCCCCAGGTCCACCATTTCCTTGAATTTTCCCTCAAATGCTAGGATCATTACCTCCCCGACTAGAGAACCATAGTCTCGTCATCGGGAGAAACTCTGTTCTTCATCACACCAGAAGCCATTGATCAAATGATGCAGATCCCCAGAAATGAATCCGCCTCCCCTTTTAATCTTGAAGTCATAACAGAGTTGTACCAGAAACTATCTTTCCCTCAGAGAGCCCAGATTTTTGAGCTTTTCCTCCCATAGGATGCTCAGCTCCCCAAGACAAATCCCCCGTATCCTTCCTCCCCGTTCTCAGAGAAGGGAAATCAAGTCATTTCATCGCTCCTTTATCTACTTGGGTATTTTTCAAACCAATGGGTGGATGAACCCATATTGGGTTTTCTGTCCATCTTCTCCACATAATAAAGACCTACCACTCAATTCGACTACAACACTTTCCTAGCAGACAATATTCACGAGCAACTTTAAAATTTTGCCACAGAGGGCATGTTCCGGTATTCCTCAATATTGGCCAACATGTTCACTTTCTTTCAAGCGGACAGGTTCTCTTTTTCAATGCAGAAAATGGACAAGAACAGGAGGCCGCAGGCGGTAACATCTTGGACTTCGCTACTCAGAAAAAATTCCATAGAGTTTAGTTTCAAACAGTTTATCGAGCAGTTTTAACACCCAGTGGTGAGCATGCTCAGTGGCAGACCTAAACCAAGAATAAATGAGGATATTCATAGGATCGTACACCTCTCATACCTTGCAAAAACTGGAGACTGATATCTTTACCAAAACCACACCGAGATCAGAGTATATGGATGCAAGTTAGCTCCATACAAACTGCCCAAGTATCTAATCGTGAGGATATTTTCCCTGGAGTACACAAGGAAAATGATTAACTTAGACGACATACATTTTGTGTCTCTGAAAAAGAAACAACAACTTAGAATTAAAGGGAAAATAGGGTCTTTCATCTGTAATAGCCGAGGTGCCGGGGAGGAAGCATACAAACTTTTGAAAGAAATGAAGTTTCATGTTATTTTCATATGGCACTATGATCCATGCGGGATAATTTCTGAGATGAGGGTTAAGAATAAAAATGTTCCATATGTTCATACACCCAAGCCTGAGATAGAAAAGTTCACAAATCAAATAGAATGGGAGCTCAACACTCTGGTAGAGATAGAATAGCAGAACCCTTTGGTCACTATCTCACAGACAACTACACCACAGGTTCCCAAGGAGAAAATACCCAGGAAGGATACTTCACCTTCTGTCACCGAAGTTTCGGTTGAATATTTCCAATTACACACCAAAAGGCTAAACACCAGTCATATATCTGACACGGCTGGTGAAAAGGAAATCCAATCCACTACAACTATGAAAGATGATCAGTCACTCCTTAGCACAAGTAGCAAGCAGATCATGTCTATAGTTTCGTCCAAGAAGCCTATGGATACTCCACTAGTTGACCAACTGAGTAAAGTAGGACCAAAGTTGAGTGTTTTTGGGAAGTATGATCTGATCAAAAAGAAGGATTAGATGCTGACCAACAGTATTTATGCTCAGTTTTGGAAACAAACATCAATAACACAACACAAATTTTTTTATGCATTCGATATAGAGAAAGGTAGAATGCACATGGATTTTATGCAGGCACAGGTGCCAGACCCAAAAGTAATCATTGATTAGAAAAGAGCAACGTTCGAGTTTTATACTAGATATGTGCATCCTACCGATCAAATGGATCTGCACAGGAAAATTGGAGAAATGGTTTTCTCCACGTTGGCAAATGCTTCTACTGTGGCTGCTAAATTACAGGTATCTGTGAGCAATGTTTAGACACAACTGAAATTAGAAAATATATCATCCTTTGCAAAGGATAACAAAATTAAGACGTTGGAAGAATTGGTCCTCAAGATCGAGTATGACCCCTCGAATGTGAAAGTAGTCGAGGAGATGTTAAAAAAGAAAAATGCCAATATAGCATCTCTGAGGAAACAGTTGAAACTTCCACCAACAGAATATGCACAGGAAAAGGAGATAGCTGAGACAAAAGGGGAAAAGGATGAGATGCTCAAGTTGATCATGGAGAAGAATGCACAGTTGAAAGAGATGGAAGTAGAACTGGAAAGGTTAGTGAAAGAGAAGGAACAATCAAAGCCTATGGAAGTCATTCTATTGAGCACAGTTCCCCTCAGAGGAGTAAGCACAACATCTGTAGCGGGAATCCCCTCAGCATCTCCACTGACAGCTAAACACTCCAAAAAGGCTAAACACCAGTCATATATCTGACACGGCTGGTGAAAAGGAAATCCAATCCACTAAAACTATGAAATATGATCAGTCACTACTTAACACAAACAATAAGTAGATCATGTCTATATTTTTGTCTAAGAAGCCTATGGATAATCCACTAGTTGCACAGCCGAGTAAAGTAGGACCAAAGTTGAGTGTTTTTGAGAAGTATGACCTGATCAAAAAGAAGAATCAGACACTGACCAATAGTACTTATGCTCAGTTTTGGAAACAAACATCAACAACACATCACAGACTGTTGTCTGCATTCGATACAGAGAAGGGTAGAATGCACATGGCTTTTCCGAAGGCATATGTGCCGGACCCGAAAGTAATCACTGATTACAAAAGAGCAATGTTCGAGTTTCATACTAGAGATGTGCATCCTGCCGATAAAATGGATATGCACAAGAAAACTGGAGAAATGGTTTTCTCCACGTTGGAAAATGCTTCTACTGCGGCTGCTAAATTACAGGTATCTCTGAGCAATGCTCAGACACAACTAAAATTAGAAAAGATATCATCCTTTGCAAAGGATAACATAATTAAGACGTTGGAAGAATTGGTCCTCAAGATCGGGTATGACCCCTCGAATGTAAAAGCAGTCAAGGAGATGTTAAAAAAGAAAAATTCCTATATAGCATCTTTGAGGAAATAGTTGAAATTACCACCAATGGAAGATGCACAGGCAAAGGAGATAGCTGAGATAGAAGGGGAAAAGGATGAGATGCTCAAGTTGATCATGGAGCAGAATGCACAGTTGAAAGAGATGGAAGCAAAACTGGAAAGGTTAGTGAAAGAGAAGGAACAATCAAATCCTATGGAAGTCATTCCATTGAGCACATTTCCCCTCACAGGAGTAAGCACAATATCTATAGCGGGAATCCCATCAGCAGAAATTCCCTCAGCAACTCCACTGACATCTCTAGAGAAGACAGTAGAAATGGAAAAATCCATGGAGGAGATGAACTTGCAAGAGACAGAGATTAGCAAACTTAAAAAGGAGGTTGAGAACCTTCAGGAACTCAAGTCTTCTTACCAAACTAGTTATTCCATGGAGAAACAAACATCATACAAGCTCAAATAGGAATTGCAGCAGCTTCAAAAGCAAATAGTGGCAGGAAAAACACTTGCTGAGGCCAAGGAAAGTGTCTGGATGGATATCTCCAAATCCATAAATGAAATATGGCCTATGGTACAAATCATGTTCCAGAAAAATGAACTGGTGCAAAGAAGAAAGTAGGCTATTGAGAAAATAAGAGGAGAACTGGGAGAGATGCCCACAAAAGCCAGTGAGATCATTAAATTCCTGAATTCAAAAACCAAGGAAGAGTAAGAGGATTTGAAGATTTAATATAGGATGGAAACCATCCCCGAGGTCAAGAGGGTTCTGACCAAAAGAGGACTAATGCTACAGTTGGAGGAAAAGGTCCAGACTATGGACATAGGAGTGCAAATATTTTTCGGTAAAATTGAAGCTCTGCAGAAGAAAGGCCTCCCTGGCTTAAGGGTCATAAATGAAAGCTTAATGACCCTTCCTGATTATAAAAAGAAGCTAGCCAAAGTGGCTAAATATAGTTCAAAATTCTCGGGAATACAGGGCATTATAACAGGCAAGGCGTTCTTAGAAGCTTTGCAGTCAGACATCAGCATACAACATGAGATCCGGTATATTTTCATTGTCAAGCCAACTTTTTCCAAGTATACGGAGATGGATGAAATATACCGAAGACTACTCAAAGTCATCATTTCCAATCACCTTTGATGGGAAGAGTTATGGAATACGATCGAGTAGGAGATGAGGTGTCCAATCCTAGTCAACAATCCAATCAGACAAAGTCGTGCAGAGGACTCACCAACGGTTTTCCCCAGAAATCAGCATGAAGATTTCAACACATCATCAACAGTTCCTGAATTTTTGTATCTTATTGAGTTAGTTAGCTAAATTTAGAATTTTCCACGTCCTGATCTTTAATGACAGGATCATATGTAATTTTTGATTATAAATACTTCAAACTTTGAAGTACCATGGGTTGATCTCTATGCCCCGTATGCCATAAAGACTGTAATTGTTTATCATGAGATCTAACTAGTAATACAAAGGGATGATTCACAGGATTCTCGCGTGTTATTCATTGGTGATGTTTTCTTTTCTATGTTAAATGTTTTTCTCACTCAATTGTCATATTTTTTTCTAATCTAATATTTTAAAAGTAGTGCATGTTGCAGGATTTATCTTTGTATACCCTGTTTCAGACTTTGAAAGATCTTAATGTTTATCTTCTGATATTACAGTGAATAAATTCTTAAATGCTTCTTTTCTTTAATTGATATTCTCATCTTTTCTGATATCCATCACTTTACTGCTAAAGAATACAATGAATTCATTATCTTTCCCTATGAAAAGAACCTTTTAGCTCATGTTTAAATCTATATCTTTATAATACAGACCCCATAGCCCAATGGATGCATGAATCCTTTTCAGCCAACTTAACAAAAACAAAAACAAACCATTCAATCTTATTTTATTTAACTAGCCTAATATCTCAAAGATAAAACATATCTAGATCATACAGAGAGATCCCTCTCTGAAGTTGGCTGGGCTAGATTCCAATTTCGAAGTGGTTGGATAAAGTTACCTCTGGTAAATTTCTTCTACTCTGACAACCTTTGGGAATTTACAGAGCGTTAACAGGGTCAATGTCTAATGAATTTGGGGCTTAGGGTTTAGGCATCTTAATGGTTAATTGATTAGGCATTATATATGGTCAAGGGATTAAAGACATCCATCGACCCTACACATAATCATTGAGATCGGCCATGTCTCATTGTCATCATCCGTAATTTCCATATGTAGAATATTTTTCAGAACCGATCTCTTGAAATTCCGATACACCCATCACAAATATAGTCTTCCACCGACCCCTCACAGTGAGCAGTGAATGGTGCCAATGTTGAAATTTCTTCAGTTTGTGCCTGTATGCATCGAAATTTGACATGGTTAGACTAGACACATGCATTGACGGCATGGGAGGGTTTCACGACTCAAGGATGTCTGATGTCCCCACATAATCTTTGAGATTTTCCATGTTTGCATCAACGTTCATAATGAACGTCTCATTGTCATCATTTGTCATTTCCATCTGTAGAATATTTGTTGGAACTCTCTTGAAATGTCATGGAACTTCCAATTCACCCACCACACCAACCCCGCATAGTGAGCAATGAATGGGGCCAACATTGAAATTTCTTCAATATGTGCCTCTATGCTTTGAAATTTGACATGGTTAGACTAGACACATGCCTTGACGGTATGGGATGGTTTCAAGACTCAAGGATGTATGATGTCCCCACATAATATTTGAGATCGTCCACATTTTCATCAACGTTCATCGTGCACATCTCATTGTCATAATTTTTCATTCCATTCTATATAATCATTGTTGGAACTATCTTGAAATTTGACATGGGACTTCCAATACACCCATCACAAATTTATTCCACTAAGCCCACACAGTGAGCAGTGAATATGGCCAATGTTGAAATTTTTTCAATCTGTGCCCTATGTGTTGAAATTTGACATGGTTAGACTAGATATTTTCCTTGATGGTATGGGAGGGTTTCAAGACTTAAGGATTTTTGATGTCCCTGCATAATATTTGAGATCAGCCATGTTTGCATCAACGTTCAATATAATGGATGTCTCATTGTCATCATTCGTTATTGCCATCTAGAGAATATTTTTCGGAACTCTCTTGAAATGTCATGGAACTTCCAATACACCCATCACCAATGTCATCTTGCATCAACCTCACACAGTGAGCAGTGAATGGGGCCAACATTGAAATTTCTTCAAATTGTGCATGTATGCATTGAAATTCGAGATGGTTAGACTAGACACATGCCTTGATGATATAGGAGGGTTTCAAGACTCAAGGATGTCTGATGTCCCACATAATCTTTGAGATCGTCCATGTTTGCATCAACGTTCATAATGAACGTCTCATTGTCATCATTCATCATTGCCATCTGTAGAATCTTTGTTGGAACTCTCTTGAAATGTCATGGAACTTCCAATTCACCCACCACAAATGTCATGCACCGACCCCGCATAGTGAGCAGTGAATGGGGCCAACATTGAAATTTATTCAATATGTTCCTGTATGTGTCGAAATTCGACATGGTTAGAATAGACACATGCCTTGATGGTATGGGAGGGTTTCAAGACTCATGGATGTATGATGTCCCCACATAATATTTGATATCATCCACATTTTCATCAACATTCATCATGCACGTCTCATTTTCAATGTTCATCATTCCCTTCTATAGAATCATTGACAGAACTATCTTGAAATTTGAAATGGAACTTCAAATACATCCATAAAAAATTTCTTCCACCGACCCCACATAGTGAGCAGTGAATGGGGCCAACATTGAATTTTTTTCAAACCATGTTTGTATGCATCGAAATTTGACATGGTTAGACTAGAAACATTCCTTGGTGGTGTTGGAGCCACCTTTGTTTTTTGGCCTGTTTAAAATTTCATATCTTAATGCTTGAAATCGAAAGCCGGTTTTCATATTTTCCTTTATTTTTCCCAAAATCTCAGAAGTCTCATCACGCAAACAATGACGGTTATCATACTCTTAAGGAAAGATTTATTTTTTAATCGTTTAATCGAGTCTCTACTTTTGAACCTCGGGATGTCGCACGTCGGGAGTTATAGATCACATAGTTTACAAGTCCCGAGGGGAGAAACAACGAAATAGTTTTAAAAAGTTTACCCAGATCCTTAACGAGAGTAAAAATACTCTAAACCGTAGTTAAGCATCATCGGGATTTCGTGTCTCGACATTTTCTAGCTCCAAAAGTCTTACCGTCATAACCCCGATAACCGAAACCGCGAGAATCTTTTTTTAATAACTCGAGTTAATGTTAAAGGTAAAAAGTTTAGCTGCGGTTAAGCTCTGTCGGGAATTCACAACTCAGAGTGTTTTCTCTCAAAAGTTATATCTTTAAGGCCCTGAGTCGCGAAGTCGCGATAAAAATAGAAATGTAATTAATTAAACTCTTAATCGGTTTTATCCTCCAATTTAATTAAATCATATCATCGCGATCTCGTGATTTCGCAACTCGGTATACGAACCTCCCAGAAGCTATACCTTCGAAGCTTCGAGTTGCGAAGTCGCGATATAAATAACAACGTAATTAATTAAACGCCTAATCATTGTTACATTTTTTATTAACCATAGTTAATTATCACAATCTCGGTTCTTAGAGGTTCAAAGGGTTAAAGCGAAAGCTCCCAATGAGGCAAGTGCCGAAAGATTAATTAACATTTAAAAAAAAGGCCTGATTAATTAAGCTAAGCCAACATTTTCATTGTTTAATACGAAAATTAATATGCACAGTCTCTGAGGCGATTTTAAACTTTCTTTGCGCCAAATTGCATTACGAACTGTCAAAATTGATGACATTAATTATAAATGAGGCGAATTGACAAGTAAGGGTTTGGTCTTTATTGCTAAATTCATATTTAAGAATGATTTGACCGTTTTTTCCCTAAGGATGACCTAGTTTTAAATAGTCGAAGACATAGATTTTTTATTTGTTGTCTCGAATTTCATTGATGTTCTATGCAAAGCCAACTTTTCGCGAGCGAACTAATTTCTGTATGTATACATATTTTTATCGTAGGAGAGCTAAAGTAGAATCGCCCACCATGGCCCCGTGAAAAGTGTCTAAAGCCAATGTTGAGGTTTCAAGACAAGGTTCAGACAACGTTTCTGATACTTCACCTCGAAGTGTTGACTCTGTCAGGACCTGGTCATATATTTATGAGGTTCTACAGTCTGAATTGGTATATGTTTCAGATGATTCCAGTGAAAATGAAAAAGATGACCTGATCACCAAGTATAAGATTGTCATCCAGGCTCAAATGCATAAAGTAGCGGCTAGGCCACATCTGCTCCCTTACTACGATATGATCCGGTGGGCATTAGACCATGTAGATATACCAACCAGAACCATCGTCAATGAGCAGAGGTTAACCATTGGGACTTTCATACCCAAACAATTGTAGGCTATGTACAAGTTTCCAGCTATGTCAGACTTTGTTTACAATGCCGAATTCCTGGAGAATTTTAAATAGAAGGAATGTGTGCAATATGACAAGACTATGTCTGGTTTAATCAAAGATTGGGTTTCACACCCTGTGAAGTTCAGGGCGGACAGTAATGATATATATTCAATTGCTTCTCTGGAACCACAGTTCGAATATATCGCTATGATGACTTGCAGATTATATGGGAGAGAGGACACCACACATTTTTTCCTTCAGTGGGTGCCTCTAATTCACACAGTCGCCGAAGGCTATTCCTTCGACTGGGATAAACTACTATCTGATAGTTTGACCAGTCGATTTACAGAGTGTCGAGCGTAGAAGGAGAGCAGAAAGATCGCTTCATTCTTTATGTCCACGTATATCATGGACGCCATGTGTTTTCTAAAACCTTTTCCCTTGATGAGTTGGAGCTAGACTCCATCGGAGGATGAGCCCATCCACATCTGCCATTCAAAGCCGTGGAAAGACAAAGCCTCAAGTTTTGTGTATGAAATCTTTAACTGGGTAATGGTACCGCTACATGTCACTATCTTCGGCCACCCGCTACCCAGGACTCAGACAGTATCGCGGCAAATTTGAACAATATAGCCGACTAGTACATGGAAGCAGAATTTTCATATCTCAGGGTTTTCGATGCTTCTGTTCCTCTGAATGCCTTGCCTTTATTCATACCCGATAGGCTGGCTTGCCGTGAGATTGCTAGACAAATCGTAATTGGTGGCATAAGCAAGGAGCTTAAGGGATATTCTAAGAAGGTATGGCCACCTTTTCCTATTCATTTAAGTTCCTATTCTTTGTTAGATTTCGGGCATGTTAAAGCTGAGGCAACAGCCCTAGAAGACCTAAAATTGGTTCATGTCAAATTCAAAAAGCACAATCCACAGACGGTCGTAAGTAATCATAGCCAGTTGCAGGATAAAAAGGTTTGAACATGAAAATTCACCCTCAGATGACATTTTTCAAGGTGCAATATCTTATGCCGAGGTTTTGGATCGGATACAAGCCCTGGCGCCTGAAGAAAGGGCCAATGTTTTAAAATTCCAAGAGCATCGGCGGATTTGTCTTCCCCCAGTATTGCAGGGTGAGAATCCAATAACAATAGAGGCACAACAAAAAGAAGCCAAAGGCTCAAAAGATTTAGTGCCAAAATAACACCAGGACAGGGAGGAGCAAACTAGGAGTCTGAAACCGAAAATAAAAACTCCCGATCCGCTGAAAAAGTAGACTCCAGTTACCACTCCAGGTTATTAAGCTAAGAAAATCGGAGATCCCATCACTTCCATTACTCCCTTACAGTCAACTCAAGGGAACATAGACGCAGGGTGGATTTTCAATGAAGAATTGAGACCTATAAGGATGGAAGAGCTTCTGCCAAATGAGTTCTTTTTTGATAAAAAGAGAAAAGATGTAATAGAAAGAGAATTCTATGAATAAGAGGGATCAACGACCAAGAAGTTCAAGGTGTTGACTGATGGGAAAGATAAGAAGAAAGAAGAGTTTATGACAGAAATAGCTGGGACATTAGGGGCATATGCTATGACAAACCAATTTTCAGTCGAGGTTTTGAAAAATTAGTTGAAGCAAAAAAATCGCCTCATCAAAACCTTGGAAGCTAAGCTAGCCACAACAGAGGAAGCTGCCAAGGAGCATATGAATGCAGGAATAGAACAAACAAGGATGGCCGATAAAAAGGAAATCGAGCTGCTCAAAGCTAAGCTCGAACAAGCAGAGCTGGTAGCTCAGACCAGTCAAATACAGGTAGGCCAACAAAGAGACATGATAGGGAAACTACATGTTAGATTAGAGTCCACCAAAAGCCAAGTTATAAATATCAAGATATTCCAGTCCCAGGCTATGGAGATTCGAAGAAGGGTTTTTGCATCCTAGTGAAGTTTACTTTCCAAAGTAGAGACGATTTGGGACAATTGTCTGCTTATTGATCAAGTATTAGAAAACTTATCTGTCAGAGAGAGAGAATATGGAGCAGCTCGGGTCACATTTCAAGAGGCTGTAATAGCTACAACAAACAGGGAATCGAAAAAAAGTTCTAAGTTTTCCATTTTGAAACAGACCCGAGGTAATATTTTGTTGAAAGAATGGGAACGCAACATATCAGAAGGAAAATTGCAAGCCAAGAAGGTAAGGAAATCCTATGAAGAGGCTTTCAGTTCCATAGATGGAAATCTGTTAGGCATTGATAGCGAGAGTAATGTTGAGACGCTGAGCCAAATGGATATGGCGAAACTCTCGCTTGATATAAATGAAAAAGAAGAAAGAGATTCAACCGAAATCTCACAAGTAACTATGGAAGACATAGTTCAAATAGATAAATGTATGATTAAACCAAGTATGCAATTGTGCGCTATTGACACCCTAGACCAACAGAAGGAAGAAAGGTTGCCGCAATTAGTCTGAGATTGTTACATTTTTGAGGCCAATTGTCAAGCAGAACCTTCAAGGTTGATATCTTGGCTGGTGGAAAAATGTGTCACTTGTACTGAGCATGCGAGAAAACAGGCTTCTGGTACCAAATAAAGACATAGGATAAAGAAATGAAACGATTGATCTCCTTCTTGTTGTAATTGAAAATCTTGGAACGATTGGGATTCCATCATATGTAAATTTGTATAAATATACAATAGAAGGAAGAAAAAGAGGCTGGATCTTATTGGGTCGATTGTAATAGAGATTTTCCTCCCTCGAGAGTTAATATAAAGCAAATCTGAAGATTCTCGATTCCGTCATGACTGTGCTATGAGTTTGTTTCCTTGTATTTCATATGTAATTTCATTTCATATATGTATCTGATGAGTGCTTCGCTATAATTTTGTACAATCTCTACTATAGTGAATAAATTTTAGTTTTCTATATTGTTTACCATTTTTCCTCTGTACAGGCTATCAGCAGGTATAAGACCAATGAACATTTTAGCTTTCTATATATATTTTATGCTTCATCAGGTTATTTCTTTATCTTTTTCTTCTTTTGTTTATGAGTGAGATTCTCCCTTGATAGGAGCCTTACATGATAGACAACTTAATGTTTTCTTACACCTCACACACATTTATTAAAATATAACTCAGTTACGGGAAAGGGCCTTTGGTTTGCACCCTGTTTTCACTACCGGAGCTGTAAAATATCCTTTATACGATCGAAATTGAGACAACATCTAAAAAAATATTGAGATTTTCTTATCATTCTGTTCCTCTATCACTGTCCCTTTGACTAGACAGCCTAATATTGAACCCAGACTATCAGATCAAACACATATTTCTTTGAATAATTTTGATACTATTCTTAAAACAACCACTACCCGGGTCAAACTGGAACGTTCATGGGAAACGATTGAAAGGGACATAAACATCCAAGAATAGTTGGAAGTTAGACAACAACATAGAAATCAACCCTAACTTCCCTTGCCAAAGGTTGACATTTCTTCCTTCTCTACCCCTTACTCACTTTCAGATGCCTAGACATTGTACTTCTAAGCCTTAAGTACAGACTCTAGAACAATATTTTTCTGGCGCCATTGCCGGGGACCGAAGTTACAAAATATTTTTCCCTAGGAAAACGATTTTTTTTCGTTGAAAGTGCCACCCTTTGATAGTGACCAAAGAGTGCACACCTTTTAAAGGCTTTCCAATATTTCACTTGGTGAATCCATGATTAATAAGCTGGCATCCGGACAAAGGAATACCAGGAAAAATCCAGATGGTAAACAGACCACACCCGTTACTGATCCTGAGAAGATTCTAAAGGCGAGAGGCTCTCTTAAGCCGATCCCTGCAGTCTATCAACTTAAATACCCACAACTGAAGACCAAGAGTTATTCTGAACCTTCAACTTCATGTAGCCCTCTTTTCGACACTAAGGATATAACATCAAAATGCTCCAAAGTTAGAAGTGAAACTCATCCGGTAACCTTTGTAGAACATAAAGGAAAAAGTCCTGTAGAAAATTTATCTACTGTCAATATATTGTCAACTCTTCAGTCAAATTTTGCAACCTCACATAGTCTCGAAGAATATTTCACACATCCAGTTTCCAAACCCGTTGATTCCCCTAACTACATCTCTTGCAAGTCCGAAGAGCCAAGCCCTCGCATCCATTACCAATCATCCTTAGATTTTTCGCCCCACAAAGAAAGTAAAGATTCACTTTTAATATTCCAAAACCCCCTTTACAACTTTCCACTAATAACAATGGCAACTGCCGAAGGGGGAGGTGGAGGGGTTGTCGGAGGAGGAGGTGGAGGTGCTCCTGGGGGAGGAGTTGGAGGCCAAGGGCCATCCCCCCCTCCCAGAGTGTTTGCTAAATTGGTATCAATATACACTTCTTTGGTATTTCCCATTCCTTTGAATGACCTTCCCAAAAATTATATAATTTTTTTTCCAAAATTCACTGGGGAAGGAGATCTGACAGCAGCCGAACACAAAAATTTCTTTTATCAATTCACAGACATCCTAGGTCTCGAACATGAATATGTGTATTCAAGGCTTCTCATCCAAACCTTCGAAGGTCAGGTCCGAACTTGGTTTCGGAGTCTACCTGCAGGATCTATCTTGTCCTATGATGCATTGGAAGATGCTTTCCTTAGACAATGGGGCGAAAGAAAGGACCACCTATACTATTTAACTGAGTTTGGGTCTTTAAGAAAAAAGAATTCAGAAACAGTTATGGAGTTTATTCAAAGATTCAACAAGCTGTATAACAAAACCCCAACCGAGGTTAAACCGTCCCAACCCGCCGCCAAAGTAACTTTCGCGGGGGCTTTCGAACCAGATTTTGCACTTCTTTTACGAGAAAGAAGGGGAGCTACTCTAAACCGAATGAAAGATGATGTTGTAGAAATTGAGTCAAATATGATGGGTTCTGGTAAGTTAAAAGCTAAAGTAGAAGTGGGAAACCGAGAAACTAGATGCTTTAGAGAACAAGCAGGGCCATCAGGGTCTAATAGATACATAGATGACAAAGTAGACGATATGGCCAGGGTAATTAAGGAACTGTCTAATAAGATATCTAGAATGGAGCTAGAATAGGCCAAAGCTGATTCTTTCGCCAAAAAGGATTTTAGGAAGAATCCCAATCCCCCAAATCAACAAATACAGGTAAAAAATGAAGATCAGAAAATACAAACTCCCCTAAAAATAAATTTTTTTATAGGAGCGAATGATCTCCAAGATTTCAGAGATTCAGATGATGATGTCACGAACTTGGGTGATGACTGCACACAACCTTACCTGACTAGAGAGGATTATGAAAAATCTCTAAACATTCAACAATCGTCTATTGAGGGTGAAGAAAGAGATTATACTGACCTTTGTAGTTATCAAGAAGAAACCAGTATGATAATGGTCGAGGTCCAACCCAAGTATAACTTGAGATCTAAGGGTAAGCCTATTTCAACTACTCAACCTAAGAAAATTCTTCCAAGAGGTCAAACTTATGAGCCTACCCCAGAAGAAACCGTGTTACCTAACAACAAAGTGAAAGTAGTAAACACACAAGAACCTGAAGTATAAAAGGTTGAGACCAAAACACAGGAAACCGAAGAAGCTAATACAAATACACCTTTAACCAAGATCATGAGTAATAAGGCAGTCCAGATGAATAAGTTGGAAAAGAACGATTCAGAAGTCCCAACTATAAAAATAGACAAGGTGAGTGGAGTTTTCAGTTTTGAAAACGAGATAAATAAAATTAAGATACCAATTCCTCTGGCAGAGTTAGCGAAAAACCCAGTTTATCGAAAGCAGATTACCAAAGTGATAGGTGTTTCAGAGCTAGAAAGCCAATCTGACGTTTTGAACATGGAAGATGATAAGCCCAACATCAGTTTTGGTCCACATTTTGAAGGAGCCAAAGACACTGTTGCTCCCTTTTATATCACCTTAAATGTATACGATCAACTGCTACATAATTGCATGCTAGACTCCGGAGCCTCACATAACATGATGCCTAAAATTATTATGGACAAATTGGGTCTCCAGATCACCAGACCTTACAGAGATATTTTCTCATTTGATTCAAGAAAGGTTAAGTGTATGGGAATGATAAAGGATTTAGTAGTCACTCTGGCACAAGTCCCAGTTAAGAGCATCTTGATGGATGTGGTCATTGCTGATATTCCCCCCAAATATGGCTCACTGTTTTCTAGGTCATGGGGAGCCAAGCTAGGGGGTTCTCTTCAACTGGATATGACGTACGCCACGATTGCTATGTTTGGTGGGCAATTTACTCGGTTGTACAGGGAGACGAGGTTAGCATATACAGTAAGCGACCCTCAAAATTCGAACAATTTCCCTATTTACATTGCAGATCAAGATTTAGGAAATTGTATCTTATCTTTTGATGACGGTTTAGATGGTTGCACAGAGGAAAATGATATAGAGAACGAACAGTCAGGTTACATGACCGAGGATATGTGTAGCACCGGTATCTGGAAAATGTTTTTTGACGGTGCCTCATCTTGCGAAGGGGCAGGTGTAGGAGTGCTTTTTGTGGCACCTGAAGAAAAATTCGTTGTCCCTTTTTCTTACAGACTACAATGGGATATAGATTATACTAAAAATGTATGTGAATACAAAGCCTTGGTCTTAGGATTAGAGGCTTCCAGGAGGCTAAAAACAAAAAATCTAGAGGTATATGGAGATGCGGAGTTGATAGTCAAACAAATAAATTGGCAATACCAGGCCAAGCATCCCATATTAAGATCATACATAAATTGTGCCTGGGATCTAATGGAAAACTTTTTCTCATCTGTAAATGTCCACTTCATCCCACGCACAAAAAACTTACAGGTTGATGCATTAGCTAAAGAAACTTCAACTTTCACTCCTCCTACAACCTTTAAACTGAAATATCACATAGAGATAAGACACAGACCATCTATCTTGGATAATATCTAGCACTGGTAGGTTTTTGAGGACGATGAACAAATTAAGAAGTTTCTTGAAGCAGTAGGTGAATTTTCTGAAACTCACGCAAATCAAGAAAATCAGAATGACCCTATATGGATCATGCAAGAAGGAGAGGACCCTCAAGCTTTCCAAGACAAAATCACAAATCATCACATGCTGGTCCTAAAAAATAACCAGATTCTGAAAGGACTGATCCCTCTGGAAAGACTATTTGATCAAAAAAACATACCTGTAAAATCCACCTTACAACCCCAACCAGAAGAGGTTGAGGACTATGCCATAGGAACCAAAGAAGAGTCTAAGATGGTTAAAATATCTAAACTCCTCCCCCCTGAAATAAAAAGGAAGTATAAGGACCTACTCAGACAATTTAAAGATGTTTTCTCCTGGTCTTATGATGAGTTAAGAACCTACGACACTACCATGATCGATCACAAGATACCTCTAAAGCCTGGGGTCAAACCCTTTAGACAAAAGCTTAGGTAGATCAACCCCATTTTATTGTTTGTGATCGAGAGAGAAGTGAAGAAACTTTTAGAGGCGAAAATTATAGTACCTCAGAGATATTCCGATTGGGTGGCAAACCTGGCCTCGGTTAGAAAAAAGAATGGGGAAATTAGACTGTGCGTGGATTTCAGAAATCTAAATAAGTCCTCTCTTAAAGACAGCTATCGGATCACGTGCTAGAAAGGGTAGTTGGGGTGAACATAATGTCTATGATTGATGGTTTCTTTGGATAGAATCAAATTGCCATGAATGAACAAGATAAAGAAAAAACAGCTTTTACTACCCCTTGGGGTACGTTCATGTATGATAAAATGCCTTTTAGTTTGATGAATGCAGGAGCCACGTTCCAACGCGCTATGGACATCGCTTTCATCAGAGAGAGGGATAAGTTCGTAGTCATCTATCTCGATGATTTAACAGTTTTCTCCAAATCCGACGAAGAGCATTTGGTACATCTTAAACAAACATTCGAAAAATGCCGCAGGTTTGGTCTGTCCTTAAACCCCAAGAAATCACACTTCGCGATGCAAGAAGGTAAAATTTTGGGTCATATTTTATCTAAGGATGGAATTAAGATTGATCCTAAGAGGGTTGAAGCGATAGACACTATAAACATTCCTAGAAATGTAAAAGAAATTCAATCTTTCTTAGGAAAAATAATTTTTTTACGAAGATTTATCCCAAATTTCGTTGAAATTGTAAAATTGATCACAGATATGCTGAAAAAGAACAGCGAAGTAAAGTGGACAACAGAGGCCAAAGCGTCGTTTGCACACATTATGAAAGTCATAGCTGAGGCACCTATATTGGCAAGCCCCAATTATCTAAAAGATTTTCTTATTTTCTCATTTGCCTCTGAACACATGATTGATGCGGTGCTCCTCCAAAAAAATGAAGAGGGTTTCGAACAATCGATCGCCTTTTTCAACAAGAGCCTCAGAGATGCAGAACTTAAATATGATATAATATAAAAACAAGTGTACACCATGGTAAAAGCACTGAAGGCATTTAGAACATATGTATTACACTCCAAGATAATCGCATATGTACCTACAAGTTCTGTGAAAGATATTTTGGTACAACCAGAAAACGATGGGAAAAGAGGATGATGGCTTCCCAAGATTCAAGAATTTGACCTGGAAATCAAACCTACTAAACTGATAAAGGGACAAGGCCTGGCAAAACTTATGGTTGAATCAAATCTCAGAGATTTGGATATAAACTACCTGTAGGAAGGTGAGGAAGACATGAACATAAACGAGCTTGATGAACAAACAAGTGCAATTAAGATCAAGGAGAAGTTCATATCATCAGAATGGTACAGAAACATAGTATCCTACCTACTGACTCTAAAATGCCCGAGTGAATTATCGACATCAAAAGCTAGGACTTTAAAGCTTCATGCGGTTAAGTATGGTATTGCCGAAAATCAATTATATTGGAAAGACCCACTCGGTTTCTTGTTAATCTGCTTAGTTGAATCAGAAACATAAAGGGTTATAGGTGAATTGCATGAAGGAGTGTGTGGAGGACATCATGCTTGGAGGGCCACAACTTACAAAATTCTGAGGGCTGGATATTACTGGCCAAAACTTTTCTCAGACGTTAACGCCAAGGTCCGAGCCTGTAACCCTTATCAGCTACTTGTAGGCAAAGAGAAACTCCCGACGCTACCTTTAGTTCCGGTAAAAAATGAAGCCCCTTTTCAACAATGGGGGCTAGATTTTATAGGAGAGATTAATCCACATTCTAACGCCCAACACAAGTGGATCTTAACTGCCACAGACTACTTTACTAAATGGGTGGAAGCTATTCCAACCAAAAGGGCAACTGACTCAGTGGTAATAGATTTCTTAGAAGACAATATCTTGTCAAGATTCGGCTGCCCCCAAAAGATAGTCACAGATAATGCCCAAGCTTTCAAATCTATGGCTATGATCAACTTCTGCCAAAAGCATAATATCGTTCTTGGCCATTCTACAACGTTCTACCCCCAAGGAAATGGACTGGCTGAGTCGTCTAACAAGAGCCTGATCAATATAATTAAGAAAGTGTTGGATGAAAACAAAAAGTCTTGGCATGTGCATTTAAAGTACGCCTTGTGGGCGAATCACATAGGCACTAAAAATTCTATCACCATTTCCCCTTTTCAGATGGTATATGGAACCGATGCGGTGTTACCTATAATTTAGCGCTCCCCGTGATGAAATTGTGGCAATATCAGAAAGAAGAACCTAATGATCTCACTAGGAGGATAAACCAGCTAATCGAGGTTCAACGACATAGGGTCGAAGTAGATGAAAGGTTGCAGAAGTATCAAGATGACTTGAAGGCATTATTCGACCGTAGGACAAAAGATAGAGATTTCCTCCCAGGTGATTTAGTTTTAAGGTGGGATGCAAGGAGGGAAGAAACAACGAAACATGGTAAATTTGATCACCTCTGGTACGGGCCATTCAGAGTCTCATCTCTCAAAGGAAAAAATTCTTTCCTACTAGAAAATCTAGATGGTGAAATCCTCAATGCCCCTGTCAACGGGCGTTATCTGAAGCATTATATGACATAAGCAGTCACCAAAAAAATAAAAATAAATTAATTCTGTATATTTCATTTTTACATATGTATATATTTTTCATTTCGCATTGCTATTTTGATTTTCTTTTCTTTTTGTAAATTTTCGACACCTTTCAAAAAAAAGCCTTGATGACCTTCATATTTTCCTTTTACAGGATTCCAGCTACAAACAAAACGAGCAGGAGAAGGAACCAGAAAGTCGTGTATCGAAAAATAAATTGGCTTAAACAGGTGATAAAAAAGATTTTTGATAGTTTGGAAAGAAAATGAAACGGTAAGATAAAGGTGAGAATTCCTAAAAGACTTGTTTTGAAGGGTTCTCAAAGAAAACCAAGATAACCTCATAAGAATATGGCAATATCATCTGAAATAATAAATAAAGGAACATTTCCATGGCTAAGCGTTTACGAAAGAATAAGATGAAATAAACAAGTCACTCAAAGTAAAGCGCCCCCAAAAAAGATTTTCAAGAGTCAGTTTGATTTTTTTACCTCTGTTTTTTCAGTGTATAGATCTCCATTTGTAACCCTTTTCTTTTTTCTGGTTTGCCATTGAAAAGCCAACATCTTTCCAGTTTCGCATACGTAGGGGAAGAGATTACGTTTTAACCTCGAAAGCTTCAAAGCAGATTGTGAAAAGTAAGCTAGTCTTCACAACTCCTCGGTCCCCTGCTAAACAAAGTGACGCTTAAGTGATCCTGACTTTTCTAGGTTTTTCAACAGTTTCGGAGGATTGAGGCTTGCTCAAATAGAACACCCCCAAAAATTATTTTTTCCCTTTCTCCCTGCGAACGGAGGTGTTGTGAAGGTTAAGGAAAGGTTGGTACCGAGTAATCAAAGCAAGTTGACAGACCTATAATGAAAAATATTACACAGATATCAACCCTCATATAAACTGATTGCCCCCATCTTCGCACTCTAAAAAAACAAATTATAAGACAGGTGGTGAAAGGAAATTCAGAAATGATTTCCCCCATATAGTCCAAAAGATGATGAAAGGAAATTCAGAAATGATTGCCCTCATCTCAACATTTAAATGCATAAATATATTCCGAAGTGGTGAAAGGAAATTCAGTAAAAAGGGCTAGATAACTTCATCGTTGTACTGAACAGGATCACTGGCAGTGAAGTAATATATGAAATATTTGTAAGACTGTTATACACGAATATCAATCTACTCTGGTAACCAATTCTTTTTAAAACCTGATCTACATGCCAAGTTCAGACAGGGCTTCCTGATTAAAAACATATAATTTTCTTCTTTTGATGCAAGCCGATAGCCATAAGATCTGTTGGGTATCTTAGAACCGTTTTGATTGTCTTAATGCAAACCTAAATTCAATAATGGGACGAAGAAGGTTGTGAAAGGGACTACAACTGAGTTTAAAAAGTATCTGAGTTTTGAGAAGCTTTTCAAAAGTAAAAAAACAAAGTCCTTTTCTCCTTCAGTATCTTGTTCTAGGGAACATTTTCGCTGGATTAAAGCCATTGACTCCATTTACCCAATATAGGCACGTGGTCTACTGTTCTTCCCATCTTGCAAGAAAACGGGATCCCTAGTTGGAGCCTATGTTGGAGTCGCCTTTGTTTTTTGGCCAGTTTAAAATTTCATATCTCAATGCTTGAAATCGAAAGCCGATTTTCATATTTTCCTTTATTTTTCAAAAAATCTCAGAAGTCTCATCATGTAAATAGTGACGGTTATCATACTCGTAAGGAAAGATTTATTTTTTAATCATTTAATCAATTCTCTACTTTTGAACCTCGGGATGTCGCATGCCGAGAGTTATAGATCACATAGTTTACAAGTCCCGAGGGGTGAAACGACGAACTAGTTTTAAAAAGTTTACCCAGATCCTTACCGAGAGTAAAAATACTCTAAACTGCCGTTAAGCATCATTAGGATTTCGTGTCTCGGTGTTTGCTAGCTCCAAAAGTCTTACCATCGTAACCCCGATAATCGAAACCGCGAGATTCTGGTTTTAATAACCTAGGTTAATGATAAAGGAAAAAAGTCTAGCCACGGTTAAGCTCAGTCGGGAATTCGCAACTCGACGTGTTTTCACTCAAAAGTTATATCTTCAAAGCCTCGAGTCACGAAGTCGCGATAAAAATAGAAACGTAATTAATTAAACACTTAATCCGGTTTTATCCTGCAATTTAATTAAATCATATGATCATGATCTCGTGATTTCGCAACTTGGCATACGAACCTCCCAGAAGCTATACCTTCCAAGCTCCGAGTCGTGAATTCACGATATAAATAACAACGTAATTAATTAAACACCTAATCATGGTTACGTTTTTTATTAACCACAGCTAATTATCACAATCTCGGGTCTTAGAGGTTCAAAGGGTTAAAGCGAAAGCTCCCGATGAGGCAAGTGCCAAAAGATTAATTAACATTTAAAAAAAGGCCTGATTAATTAAGCTAAGCCAACATTTTCATTGTTTAATATGAAAATTAATATGCACAGTCTCCGAGGCGATTTTAAACTTTCTTTGCGCCAACTTGCATTACGAACAGTCAAAATTTATGATATTAATTAGAAATGAATCGAATTGACAAGTAAGGGTTTGGTATTTATTGCTAAATTTATATTTAAGAACGATTTGACCGTTCTGTCCCTAAGGACGACCTAGTTTTAAATAGTCGAAGACATGGATTTTTTATTTGTTGTCTCGAATTTCATTGCTGTTCTATCCAGATCCAACTTTTTGTGAGCGAACTAATTTTTGTATGTATACATATTTTTATCGTAGGAGAGCTAAAGTAGAATCCCCCACCATGGCCCCATGAAAAGCGTCTAAAGCCAATGTTGAGGTTCCTGGACAAGGTTCAGACAACGTTTCTGATACTTCACCTCGAAGTGTCGACTCTGTCAGGACCCGGTCATATATTTCTGAGGTTCTACAGTCTGAATTGGTAGATGTTTCGAATGATTCTAGTGAAAATGAAAAAGACGACCTGATCACCAAGTATAAGATCGTCGTCCAGGCTCAAATGCATAAAGTAGTGGCTAGGCCATGTCTTCTCCCTTACTATGATATGATTTGGTGGGCATTAGACCATGTAGATATACCAACCAGAACCATCGTCAACGAGCAGAGGGTCACCATTGGGACTTTCAGACCCGAACAATTGCAGGCTATGTACAAGTTTCCAGCCGTGTCAAACTTTGTTTACAATGTCGAATTCCTAGAGAATTTTAAACAGAAGGAATGTGTGCAATATGACAAGACTATGTCTGGTTTAATCAAAGATTGGGTTTCACACTCTGGGAAATTCAGGGCGGACAGTAATGGTATATAGTCAATTGCTTCTCCCGAACCACAGTTCAAATATATCACTATGATGACCTGCAGATTATATGGGAGAGAGGACACCACACATTTTTTCCTTCAGTAGGTGCCTCTAATTCACACAGTCGCCAAAGGTTGTTCCTTCGACTGGGCTAAACTACTGTCTGATAGTTTGACTAGTCAAGTTACAAAGTATAGAGCATAGAAGGAGAGCATAAAGATCGCTTCATTCTTTATGTCCATGTATATCATGGACGCTATGTGTTTTCTAACACCTTTTCCCTTGATGAGTTGGAGCTAAACTCCATCGGAGGCTGAGCCCATCCACATCTACCATTCAAAGCTGTGGGAAGACAAGGTCTCAGGTTTTGTGTATGAAATCTTTAACTGGGTAATGGTACCGCTGCATGTCACTATCTTTGGCCACCTGCCACCCAGTATCTCAGATAGTATCACAGTAAATCTGAGCAGTATAGCCGACTGGTACGTGGAAGCAGAATTTTCATATCTCAGGGTTTTTGGTGCTTCTGTTCCTCCGAATGCCTTGCCTTTATTCATACCCGATAGGCTGGCTTGCCATGAGATTGCTAGACAAACCATAATCGATGGCGTAAGTAAGGAGCTTAAGGGATATTCTAAGAAGGTATGGCCACCTTTTCCTATTCATTTAAGTTCCTATTCTTTGTTAGATTTCGGGCATGCTAAAGCTGAGGCAACATCCCTAGAGGACCTGAAATTGGTTCATGTTGAATTCAAAAGCACGATCTACAGAGGGTCGTAAGTAATCACTTAGCCAGTTGCAGGCTAAAAAGGTTTGAACATGAAAATTCGCTCTCGGATGACATTTTCCGAGGTGCGAGATCTTATGCCGAGGTTTTGGCTCGGATACAAGCCTTGGCGCCTGAAGAAAGGGCCGATGTTTTAAAATTCCAAGAGAATCGATGGAGATGTCTTCCCCCAGTATTGCTGGGCGAGAATCCAATAATAGCAGAGGCACAACAAAAAGAAGCCAAAGGCTCAAAAGATTCAGTGCCAAAAGAACACTAGGACAGGGAGGAGCAAACTAGGAGTCCGAAACTGGAAATAAAAACTCCCGATCCGCCAAAAAAGCAGACTACAGTTACCACTCCAGGCTAGTCAGCTAAGAAAATCGGAGATCTCATCACCTCCATTACTCCCTTACAGTCAACTCAAGGGAACATAGATGCAGGGTGGATTTTCAATGTGAATTGAGACCTATAAGGATGGAAGAGCTTCTGCCAAATGAGTTCTTTTTTAATAAAAAGAGAAAAGCTGTAGTAAAAAGAGAATTCTATCAAGAAGAAAGATCAACAGACAATAAGTTCAAGGTGTTGACCGATGGGAAAGATAAGAAGAAAGAAGAGTTTGTGACATAAATAGCCAGGACATTAGGGGCATATGCTACGACAAACCAATTTTCAGTCGGGGTTTTGAAAAATCAGCTGAAGTGAAAAAATTGCCTCATCAAAACCCTAGAAGCTAAGCTAGGCACAACAGAGAAAGCTACCAAGGACCAGATGAACGCATGAATAGAACAAGCAAGGATGGCCAATAAAAAGGAAATTGAGCTGCTTAAAGCTAAGCTTGAACAAGAAGAGATGGTAGCTCAGACCATTCAAATACAGGTAGGCCAACAAAGAGACGTGATAGGGCAGTTACAGGTTAGATTAGAGTCCGTCGAAAGCCAAGTTATAAATATCGGGATATTCTAGTCCCAAGCTATGGAGATTCAGAGAAGGGTTTCTGCAGCCCAGAGAAGTTTACTTGCCAAAGTAGAGATGATTCGGGACAATTGTATGCTTATTGATCAAGTATTAGAAAACTTATCTGTCAAAGAGAGAGAAGCTAGAGCAGCTCAGGTCGCATTTCAAGAGGCTGTAATAGCTACAACAAACAGGGAATCAGAAAAAAGTTCTAAGTTTTCCATTTCGGAACAGACCCGAGGTAATATTTTGTTGAAAGAATGGGAACATAGCATATCAGAAGGAAAATTGCAAGCCAAGAAGGTAAGGAGTTCATGTGAAGAGGCTTTCGGTTCCATAGATGGAAATTTGTTAGGAATTGATAGCGAGAGTAATGCTGAGAAGCTGAGCCAAATGGATATTGTGAAACTCTCTCTTGATATAAATGAAAAAGAAGAAAGAGATTCGACCGAAATCTCACAAGCAACTATGGCAGACATAGTTCAAATAGATAAATGTATGATTAAACCAAGTGTGCAATTGTGCGCTATTGACACCCTAGACCGACAGATGGAAGAAAGCTTGCCGCAATTAGTCAGAGATTGTTACATTTTTGAGGCCAATTGTCAAGCGGAACCTTCAAGGTTGATATCTTGGCTGGTGGAAAAATGTGTCACTTGTATCGAGCATGTGAGAGGACAAGCTTCTGGTAACAAATAAAGACATAGGATAAAGAAATGAAACGATTGATCTCCTTCTTGTTGTAACTTAAAATCCTGGAATGATTGGGATTCCATCATATGTAAATTTGTAAAAATATACAATATAAGGAAGAAAAAGAGGTTGGACCTTTTTGGGTCGATTGTAATAGAGATTTTCCTCCCTCGAGAGTTAATATAAAGCAAATCAGAAGATTCTCAATTCCGTCACGACTGTGTTATGAGTTTGTTTCCTTTTATTTCATATCTAATTTCATTTCATATATGTATCTGATGAATGCTTCGCTATAATTTTGTAAAACCTCTACTATAGTGAATAAATTTTAGTTTTCTATATTGTTTACCGTTTTTCCTCTTTACCGGCTATTAGTAGGTATAAGACCAGTGAACATTTTAGATTTCTATATATATTTTATGCTTCATCAGGTTATTTCTTTATCTTTTTCTTCTTCTGTTTATAAGTGAGATTCTCCCTTGATAGGAGCCTTACATGATAGACAACTTAATGTTTTATTACACCTCACACACATTTATTAAAATATAACTTAGTTATGGGAAAGGGCCTTTGGTTTGCACCCTGTTTTCACTACCAGAGCTGTAAAATCTCCTTTATACAACTGGAATTGAGACAACATCTAAAAAAGTATTGAGATTTTCTTATCATTCTGTTCCTCTATGACTGTCTCTGTGACAAGACATCCTAATATTGAACCCAGACTATCATATCAAACCCATATTGCCTTGAATCTTTTTGATACTTGTTAAGCCCTAATGTTGGCACATTACCCCTTAATGTGGGCATATTAGATTAGTAATGCTATTTTATTTATGTCGGCTTTAGGCCATTAGTTGTAATTTAGATTAGTAATGTTATTTTAATTATGTCGGCTTTAGGCCATTATTTGTAATT
>JZKD02S0216991.1:1011131-1021175 GCA_000966675.3 Picea glauca
TTTGATCAACCCAAGCTCAATACTAGACAAGCTAGATGGATGGCCCTCCTTAGCGAATTTGATTTTGAAATCAAACACATCAAAGGGAAGGAGAATAGGGTGGCTGATGCCCTTATGAGAAGCATGAGAACAATTCACCTGGAAGCGGTGAGTACCTGTGAGACATATGTCAAGGACAGAATAAAAAAGGCACAAGAAACTGATTCCTTCATTCGAAATGTGACCCTATACCTACAGCAAGAACCCACTGGGGCGAAATACAAAGGCTATCAGATGACTGATGAAGGTCTGCTCACTTACAGAGAGAGACTGTACATTCCCAATTGTGACGACTTGAAGAGGTTCATTATGAATGAACTACATAAAAGACCCTACACTGGTCACCCAGGATACTAGAAAATGATTACTGCCACCCGGAAACAATTTTACTGGTCAGGATTGAAGAAGGACGTAGCCAAATATTTGGCCCAATGCATAGAATGCCAACAGGTTAAAGCAGAACATCGACATCCAGCAGGACTATTACACCCTTTACCCATCCCAGAATGGAAATGGGAAACCATCTCCATGGATTTTATCACTGGGTTACCAACTTTGACCAAACAGAATGACACCATTATGGTGGTGGTGGATAAATTGAGCAAGTCTGCTCATTTCATCCCCGTCAAATCGACCTGCAAGGTGATAGATACCGCACATGTATTCATGAAAGAGGTATTCAGACTGCACGGTATGCCGAAAGAGATAATATCTGACAGAGACACAAAATTTACTTCCAAATTCTGGAAATCACTAATGACGGGTTTAAAGACCAAATTGTTATTTAGTACCGCCTATCACCCTCAAACCGATGGATAGACAGAAAGAGTAAATCAGATATTAGAAGATATGTTAAGGATTCATGTGATGCGTTAGCCCAAGAAGTGGGAAGACTACCTGCCATTGGTAGAATTTGCCTACAACAACGGCTATCAAGTGTCCTTAAAGATGAGTCCATTCGAGGTCCTCTATGGTAGACAATGTAATACTCGAGTCAACTGGAGCAATCCTGTAAATAGGATTTCTTTTGGACCCGACATGTTGAAAGAAATGGAACAACAAGTGACTTAGATAAAACAAAATTTGAAGGTCCTTCAGAACTGACAGAAAAGTTATGATGATCAAAAGAGAACTCCAAGAGAGTTCCAGACAGGAGACCATGTATATCTCAGAATTAAGCTCAGAAGGAGCTCTCTGAAAATGGGAGCTTGTGCCAAATTGGCACCCCGATATTGTGGACCCTTTGAGGTTCTAGACAGTGTGGGACCTGTAGCCTATCGGCTAGCTCTTCCTCCCACAGTAAAAGCACATAATGTTTTCCATGTTTTGTTATTGAAGAAATATGTAGATGATGCTAATCATATAATTGATTGGTCTGTGATCCAGGTGGAACAGGAGGGAGGATTCCTACCAGAACCCCAATGCATATTGGACAAAAGGGAAACCCGACTCCGGAACAGAACCATTGCACAGGTCAAGGTGTAGTGGAAACATTTTGGTCCAGATGAGGCTACATGGGAAATGGAGGATGCCATGAGATAAATCAAGGAAGGGGGAATTCACGCGAGAGAACTGTGGGAACATAAGACCATGGTTATGTACAAAGAATCGGGTAGGTAAATAGAAGACCTGTGATTTGGGGATTGGCATTTTGCTGCTACAAGCTCTGGGGAGTCTCATTTTTGAGAAAACAATGAAAATTCTTGATTTATGGTAGTGGGTGTGCTACAAATACCAATACCGTACCAATACTAATACCATACCATACCATTGGCAATACCAATACCAATACCATTGCATTTCCAATACCAATACCAATACCAATATGCATTGCCAATAACAATACCATTGCATTGCCAATACCAATACCAATACCAATATTCATTGCCAATAACAATACCAATATCAATATGCATTACCAATACCAATACCAATATGCATTGCCAATACCCTTATGCATTGCCAATACCAATAATAATACCATTGCAGACCAATACCATTCCATACCAATACCAATACCATTGCATACCAATATCAATACCAATTCCAATACCAATACCAATACTATACCAATACCATACCATACCATGCCATACCAATACCAATACCAATACCAATATCAATACCATACTATACCATACCAATACCAATACCAATACCATATCAATACAAATACCATACCAATACCAATACCATACTATACCATACCATACCAATACCATACCATACCATACCATACCATACATAATTGCACCTAAAAAGAAGGTTGAAGTCAATAGGGGTGATAAAAATTGCTACATCTTTGCTACATTTTTGCTAAGCCAACCATGGATAACTAAATGATGCAAAGGTACCAAAATATCAATATCTAGTCCAAATCCACGCATCTATGAAACATCAATTCAAAAATCGTATTAGATTTATCAAGAGTAATTAAAATCATGGAAGTGTTTGTATCCTCAAAATATTAAACAAGAATCCATGTGGTTGAAAAATCAACGATCATAAGACTAGTCCAAGGTATCATTGTCAAGTGCGATATGTGGTGCTAGTAGGTAGGAAAGAATCAAAGATATTTCTAGAGGAGATGGAGTCTAAGGGCATGCTAGTGGAGTGGGTATCTTAGGTAGGAAGTCAATAGGAGAACTAAAGTGGAGGTTATCCCAAGGACCATTAAAATAAGGTATAGCATCAAATAATTTTTCATCATCATCGAAATTCAGGGTTAATGAGGCAAGAGCACTTTCACACATGGGAAAAGAGAGTGGATTGGTGGCTCCCAAGTGTGAAGCTACAATATCAATTTGCAAGTCTAAGTTGTTGAAAGGATCCAAAGACTCATACTCTATCAGAGTGGAGGTTTTGCGAATGGTGGTAGTGGTCACATAAGGAATTTGTGATTTAGATCATGATCCAACGAAACAATAGGGATAGATTGCGAATGAGCTACTAAAGGTGAGGCATTGTCTTGAGTAACATGTAGTTGAGAACTACAACATGTGAGTGGATCAATGGTGGATCACCGTTTAGGCCCAAATGGACATGTTTTGACCAAATTTAGGCACAATCCATGACATAGTTTGTGCCCACTAAGGCGCCCATAGTTGATTACATTTAGGAGGTAAATCGGTGCTAACGTAGGCATAGATGGCGCCCAATTTAGCACTGAATGATATGTCAAACCTAAAAAACAAATAAACCCATGGGAAAGGGGACGAAAAATGTCATTTTGGAGGGGAAGAATTAAAAAAACATGAATTGGGTGTTTTCTAGGGCGAATGGAGAAAGAGTGTGACCTGCCCAACTAAATTCCCTTCTACATTTCGACTCCAACATGATTTGAGTGTTTTCCAGAGAGAATGGAGATAGAGTGCGGCTAGTGCAAGTGAATTTCTTGCTACATTTCGACTCCAACACAATTTGGGTGTTTCTTAGGGAGAGAAGATATAGGCTGCAACCATACCAACTCAATTTCAAACTGCAATTGGACTCCATCACAATTTGGGTGTTTCTTGGGGTGAAGGGAGATAGGGTGTGACCATACCAACTAATTTTCAAACTAGATTTTTACTCCAACACGATTTGGGTGTTTCCTAGGGTGAACGGAGATAGGGTGAGACTAGAGCATGATTTGGGGGTTTCCTAAGGGAGAACTAAGATTTTCAGGTAAAGCATTTATGAAAATTCACAATTCAACATCTTTATTTATAACTTTCCTCATGTTTTATGGTCTATTTGAGTTTGAAATTTTCTTATCCTTGCTAGAATAGGAAAAAAAGGACCAAGAAGAAGAGAGAAGAACTAAGCACCTTCAAAAATCACCACCAAGTCCACTTGCCCAAATCTTGACAGAAGGGATTTTCCCTAGCTTGCTTAAAATGTCAAGTAGAGGGAAGAAAGAAATTCTATCCATAATGAGGCAAGTCCTTGTCAATTTATAGATTTTTATTTGTCTTAATTTATTTTATTTTATTTTTAGTTATTTGTTTTTTTATTGAAAATTTTATCACAAAAAAATTATTTTATATATCTAGGGACATGAGACTGACAAGGAGAAAGATTCCTTGGCTTTGATATTGGGGATGGAGGCCATAAATGACAGTGTAGACTTGAAAACGATTGAAAAATACATAGAACAACAATCCATTAAGACCCCTGAAACATTGCAAGCAAATCAATCCTGTGAAAGGGAATCAATTGATTCCCCAACCACTTCTGGATCGAGCAAAAAATCAAGGAGGAAATCATTGTCGATGACCTCTAAGAATATGGAACAGAGAGTGGAGACCTCCAATGTCGAAGCCACTCCTAGGACCCAAACTTCTTCCACCACACCATGTTTTGGAACTTGCAATGGGAACTATGATACAAGGATAGATTATGACATGGCTTCAGGCGAAATAAAAATGTCATATGCCGGGAAGGTTTTTGTGAATAGGTTGAAGGAATCATGCCTTCAACAGTTCAAAGACCATCTCCATTTGTTGTTCTCAAAGATACAAATGCACCTGCATAAAGCTGTAATTCATGACACAGAGTCTAAATTTGGCGTAGGTTGGTCAGTAAAAAAGGTGAAAAGACAAATGTCTCAGAATTGCAAGATATTTAGGTGCAACCAAACAAAGAAGATAAAAAAACTCCCTCCCGAGATAAGGCTTAAAAAAAGGCCAATTGATGTCAGTATAAAAGTATGGAAAGAACTTGTAAAATCATATGAGAAGTCGGATGCACAGAGGAAGTCCAGTGAGGAGAGTATCCAGGTATTTCAATTTGCACATAATATTATATCAAATTTATTAAATGATTTTTATGCTTTATTTATGCATAGTTCAATTGACTTAGTTTATGTTTCAGGACAAAGCCTCCAAATCTAGGCTTGCAAAACTCCAAGCCACGCATCATAGTGGCCAAAAATATTTACAAGCCTTGATCTGCACCTTTGTAAGCATATTTATTATGTGAAATGTTTTTTATTTTATTTCCTAGAATAAAGTAAATGGTTACATATTTATTAGTTTAACTAGTCCATGTTCCATGTTTTGATAGGAGGAAAAATATGGTCGGCATCCAACACATTTTGAAAAAGAAATGTTACAAAATAAAAAGTGGATCAACTTTGTAATATGGATGGAGAACGAGGTATCAATCATAGTTACCAGAACTGAACCGAAATTGGTAAAACCGAACGGTCCGACTGATTCTTAGCCCCCACCGGTCCGAACCTCCCCTGACCGGTTCCATACGGAACCATTTATTTTTCCCGAACTGACCGGTTCTGTACCGATTCCGTGAAGATAACCCGCGACCGAAAAAGTAAGGGTGAAATATTTTTTTTTTAAAAATTTAAGAAAGGGGTCATGCATGGGAAGCTTCTAGAATTTTCTAGAGCCCGAATAAAGCTATAAAGGCAACCCAACCCCCTCTCTTACATTCACACTACTCATTTGGGTTATCTTGAGTTTGTGAGATAAGGGTTTTTCTTGAGTTTAGAGAGCTGATTGCAGGGCTGATTTGGAGAGGTTGCTAAGCTTATTTGGAGAGGTGATTGTTGGGCTCATTTGGAGAGTTCTTTTGTTGAGTTTCTTGGAGATGATTTGGAGCATATTTATTGGGCATATTTGGAGCTTGTTTTCAAGGTATGTAAACTATGGACTTACTCCCAAAAACCATAGTGACTACTCTCCTTAAAATTGTTGTTGTTTTCTCCAAAAAAATTATTGTTGTTTTCTCCTAGCAATTAAAAAAACATAGGGTTTTTATTTGCATATTTTTATTTGTTTCCATGTCTCCTAAAGAAAAGAGGGATCCATCATGGATTCATTTTCAATTGATTGATGGGGTAATGGTTTTTAATTATCTCCAAAAGGAGGTTGGTGGGGGAGGTATTCATAGGATCAAGCAATGTTTAGCCAATGCAAGGGGGGATATAAAACCATGCTTGGCAGTTTCTGATGAACTAAAAACTTAGATGTAGGGCCTTCTTGATGGCTTTCAAGAAAATAAAGCCAATAATAAGAAGGTTTGAAAATAGGTGGGGAGAAGTAGTGGTGGAACTCGATTTGATAGTGGTCTTCAATACATAATGCCTAGTTTTGAGGAATCCTCTGCTTTCCCAATCCCCGGCTTTCCCAATCCCTGGGAATGATCCTTATAGCAATCCTAAGGAAGAAGTAGAACATGTTGGTGAAAGTGGTGCTGGTGCATCAACATCCAAAAGTCCTCGTGGTAACCTTGGCTCATTTTTTTTACCCCACACTACCCTTGGTTTTCAACCCACTATTGATGCCAAATGGAAGAATATAGAAAGGGAGGCTACTTGGGAATGCATTGCTAGGTGGTGGTATGATGCAGACATACCTTTCAATGCTGGAAGGTTTGTTTATTATCAATCTATGTTGGATGTTGTAGCTTCATGTGGATCGGGCTTCAAGGGACCTGGTTAAGAGGATATTAGGGGGAATCTATTAAAAAATGAAGTTGAAAGAGTAAAGGAATACCTCATAGAGTTCAAGGAGTCATGGTCTAAAATAGGGTGCAAAATCATGTCTGATGAATGGACTAATAAACAATCCTGCACCATTCTCAACTTCCTTATTTCTTTCCCTAAAGGAACTATGTTCCTTAAATCAGTGGATGCATTTGATCAAGTGAAAGATGCAAATTTACTATTTCGTCTTTTGGATGAAGTAGTTGAGGAGGTGGGGGTGTAGAATGTTGTACAAGTTATCAAAGATAATGTCGCAAATTATGTTGCAGCTAGAAGGATGTTAGAGGAAAAGCATCATACCATTTGGTGGACTCCATGTGCAGCCCATTGTTTGGACCTCATGCTTGAGGATATTGGGAAAATTGAATGGGTGAAAAAAACAGTGGAACAAGGTAAAAGAATAACAAGGTGCATTTACAACCACTCATGGTTTTTGAACCTTATGAGAAAAAACAATGATGGAAGAGAGCTTGTCAGGTCAGCTATCACACGTTTTACAACGAAGTTTCTTACGTTGCAAGCCATGATTAACCAAAAATCCAGCCTGAGGAAGATGTTCTCTTGTGATGAGTGGAATGCATCTCAATGGAGCAAGAAGGCTGAAGGCAAAGAGATTGTTGAAAAAGTGTATGAGAAAGCATTTTGGAAAAGGGCAGAGGAGATAGTGCTATTTAGTGTGCCTCTTGTGAAAGTATTGAGAATGGTGATAAACCAGCCATGGATTTTGTTTATGAGGCCATGGATCAAGCCAAGGAGGCAATAAAGGAAGCATATCAGGGTAAAAGGAAAAAGTGTCTTCCTTTGTGGAGAATCATTGATGAAAGATGGAATAAACAACTCCATCGTCCTTTACATGCTGCAGCATATTAATTGAATCCTAGGTAAGTAGTAAGTAATTTCAATTTTTTTAAGATATATTATTAAATTTTAATTGCAATGTTTAAACTTTAGCTAATGTTTCAAAGTTCAAACTCATTGACTCTTAATTTTTAACTCTTTGAAAGGTACCATTACACAAAATATTTTGAAGCAGGTGGGGAGGTAAAACAAGTATTATACAAATGCATTGAGTGCATGGTCCTTGATTCCAACAAACAACATGAGATACACAACAAACTCTTGCATTTCAATGAGAGTATTGGTACCTTTGGCATGGTTATGGTTGTTTGAACTAGAGACAAAGTTCCACCAGGTATGTAATTGTAAAGTCTTTCAATTATATTATTTATGGAAAAAATTAAATCAAACTTTCAAACTCCTTTGCTAAATCTTCTTTGTCTTTACATGCAGCTTATTGGTGGTAGCAATTTGGTAGTCAGTTCCATGAATTGTAGAAATTTGCAGTTTGGATATTGATCCAGACATGCAGTGCTTCTAGGTGTGAACGCAAATGGAGTGCTTTTGAGCATATACACACCAAGAAGAGAAACTGTTTAGAAAAAAAATGGTTGAATGATATGGTATTTGTTCAATATAACCTTAGGTTGAGGCGCAACCAATTGATGAACAAGACTCCTGAATCTAACAACATATTCTTGGATGATGTTGATCCCTCATCAGATTGGGTTGTGGAGACTCATCCAACAAATTTTGACAGTGAAGACCTTTCCTTGATGGATTTGGATCTCGAGCCACATCAAGAGAATGTGTGCACTAATTTTGCACTTGTATCTTTCCTTCTGGACCAGGGGAATCAAGCCAGGCTCAAAATCCCCCTGTTGAGTCTACTCATGTTGAGGATGTAGATGATGACTCTGAGTCCTCTAAGTCTTCCTTTTAGTATGCAGATTCAGATTATTAGATTGTGTAGTCTCTACTCTCTAGAGTCTAGCCTAGACTGTAGAGTTATTTTTTGACTTTATAGGCCATTTAGAGCCTTTTTTATGATGTATTTTGATTCGGATATTCATATGACCATGGACTCATGGAGTGCACTTAATCTTAGTGCTATTTTGGTTTTATACACTATTACTTGTTATATATATATATATGAGAAACTTTGCAAATTTGTGTATAACGGTTTGGATTCACATGGATGCATATGAATATATATGAGAAACTTTGCAAATTTGTGTATAATGGTTTGGATTCACATGGATGCACATGAATATATATGAGGAAATTTTCAAATTTGTGTATAATGGTTTGGATTCACATGGATGCACATGAATATGTATTTTTTTTTCAAAACTTGAATATTTTATGTATTTTTAGTGAACAATTTTTTGATCCGTTTTTTTTTTATTTTTTATTTATTTTTATTTTTCCCAATTTTGATTTTTGGGGTCGACCGATTCTGGTAACTTTGGTATCAATAGTATTGAAGGATCCCTTGCCTTGTTTTTTCCCTATTTTTTGTCAATGGATCCCTGTTTTGGCATCATTTTCCTTCATTTCCTTTGAATATTATTAACTTGTGGAATGTTCTTGGAATTTATGGAGTTTGGAAATACTAGCCCTTGTTTTGTGGCTCTTCATAACAAACACAATTTTCCTAGTAGATATTTGCCCCTTTTATTTAATTTATTTATATTTTCCTACTATTTGGATAAGTTGGATTCTCATCCAACATTCATAGGGCCTTCTTCCCTTGGACCTTCTCTAACATAGTTGTTTTTCACAAATAGATGGGTGATAACTTCATCATCCATCTTACAAAGTGAACACATGCTCGACTCTTGGTTACTTCTCCTTTGCAAATGATCTCAAAGAAGTAACTTGTCTCTCAACACCAACCACATATAAACATGCTTCTTCATATGAGCTCTAATATTCCAAATGGGCTTCCACCAGAATGATTTTGTCTTGTTCTACGTTACATAACATAGTTTTGTGCCATAACTTTTCAATCTATTATCTTAGAATAGTATTCTTGGACCAAACCAAACTATATTTCTCATCCTTAATCCTTACATGAATATGAGATAAAGTTCCACATAACATTGCCATTGTGCTACATTCTCTCTTGCAAACCAAAGAGTACAAATACCAATACAAATACCATACCAATACCTTACCATACAATACCAATACCATACCAATACAATACCATACCAATACCATACAAATACCAATACCAATACCAATACCAATACCAATACCATACCATTGCATACCAATACCAATACCAATACCATACCATTGCATACTAATACCAATACCATTACATACCATTGAATGGAAATGGTATGCATTGGCAATGATATGCATACCAATGCCATACCAAATACCAATACCATACCAATATCAATACCATACTATACCATACCAATACCAACAGCATACCATACCATACCAATACCATACTAATATCAATACCATACTATACCATACCAATACCAATGCCATACCAATACCAATACCAATACCAATACCAATACCAATACCAATACCATACCAATACCAATACCATACCATACCATGCCATACCAATACCAATACCAATCCCATACCATACCAATACCAATACCATACCTATACCATACCATTGCATACCAATACCAATACCATACCAATAC